>JBCEWC010001976.1:0-37093 GCA_038996855.1 Solanum aculeatissimum
TTAGGGGTTTTAGGAGACTTTAGAAAGGCTAAAACGACCCTAGGAATAATTAAAATTACCAATTAACCATTAATGAAATAGAGCAATTAACTGAAACAATCATTGACGAAAGCACCCACAAGGTCCATGTAATGGTTCACGGACCGTGAAATCCACTGTGTGACTTCACTTGGTTTGTGCCTTGGCTTGAAATCTGGGACAACTTTCTGGATCATTTCACGACAGGACTTACAGTCCGTGAATCTGCACATGGACCGTACATTGGTCTGCGGAGCCTCACTTAGCCCGGAGTCCTGGCCTTGGGGTCTCATGAGTTTCTGGACCACTCCACGGAGGCCTTCATGGATCGTGAGGCGTCACACGGATTATGAAGTGGTCCGTGGAGCCTTACTTGGTTCCGGCCTTGGTCCATCACCTAGCCCCACTTTCTGGATCAATCCACAGACGCCCCTCACGGGCCATGAGCCTCCACACGACTCGTGGCCCCTTCCATGTTGCCCTGCCTTAACCTCAGACTACTTCCCTTTTCCAGAACATTTCCATACATGAGAAGTCTCACTGTAATGGCCATAACTTCCACATTCAAACTCCAAATTGAGCGAAACCAGTTGCATTGCGAAGATAACTCAAAGATCTTCATTTTGATAGATCATATTCTATACATCTCATCTTATACCAGGAGATATAGCCATTCAAATTCAGTCCACCTACATGGTTTCATACAAAACTCTTCCAACACTATTCCTTTGAATACGACCACTTAAAGAGAACTCATGATCATCACTACACAGCCATAACAAGTTCAAATGGACCTTGATCCACTAGTATGAAGTTCAAAAATTTTTGGGTCATTACAGTTTTGTATCTGTGCCAATGCGATTATTCATCACTATGCTTTATAGGTGGAGATAATGAGTATTTTGGAGGCTTGTCATTCATTATTAGTCGATGGGCATCATAGTGCAATTTGAACAACACATAAGATTTTTCAGTGTAGATACTACTGGTCGACCATCCACCAAGATGTCTATGATTATTCTAAATCTTGTGACAAGTCCCACTTAACCCCATCATGGTGATTGAGTTGTTTGATATTTGGGTATAGATTTTATAGGGCCATTCGTCAGTTCTTATAGGAACAAGTATATTCTGGTTATTGTGGACTATGTCTTAAAATAGGTAGAGGTGGTTGCGCTTTCTAACAATGAAGGGAAGAGTGTCATGACATTCCTAAAACACATCTTATCACAGTTTTGGCACTCCTCGGGCTATCATCAACGAAGGAGGTTCCCCTCTATGCAATAGGTTGTTCAAAGCTCTTCTAGAGAAGTATTGGTTGAAGCATAGAGTGGAAATGCTTTACCATCTAGAGATGAGTGGGCAAGTTGAGGTATCTAATTGGGAAATTAAATAGATTTTATCCAAGACAGTGAATGCAAATCGGACAAAATATTCGCAAAGGCTAGACGATGTACTATGGGCATACTGGACTACATTCAAGATTCCCATAGGTGTGTCTCCTTACCAACATGTTTTTGGAAAATCTTGTCACTTACATATTGAGCTAGAGCACAAGGTGATATGGGCGCTCAAAAAGCTAAATTTAGACTAAAATGATGAGGTAAAATCAAGGCTGAGCCAACTCAATGAACTTGATGAGTTTCGATTGAGGGCATATCAGAGCTCAATATTGTACAAGTAGAGGATAAAGGTGCACCATGATCATCACATTGAGCATCATCAGTTTGCACCAGGAGACTTGGTATTATTGTTCAATTCAAGACTGAGGTTGTTTCCAGGAAAACTCAAGTCCAAATGGTTGGGTCTCTACAAGGTCATATATGTTTTCAACCATGGGGTTGTTGAGTTAGAATGCAAGAATGATACGAGATTCAAGGTCAATGGCCAAGAATCAAACCATACTTTGGCAATGCTAATGAAGTGAAGACAGCAGAAGTATAGACACTTGGTGAATTATGAGTAACCAAGTATTCTAAGTCGTGTTGCGATAATAAATCAGGTTCTACTTGGGAGGCAACCCAAGATATTAGTTGTAGTTTTTGTGTATTTTTGTTAATTTTTGTTTTTGGACTCATAGGTGGTTTAACTTTCATGTTTTAGTTGTAATTTTAGACACAGAGATTGGAGAGTTATAGGGTAACAGTTTATTTTGCTGAGAATGTGCAAGAATAGGATAAGGCAGCAAACCAGTACCAAAAGTGAGAAAAGTGAGTACTACGAGTTTGTGTACAGATCGTGATTTAAACCATGGGTTATGGAACTGACTGTAGAACCATTTCCAATAAGCAAGAAATTGTGCACTCCAATCCACGAGCCATCTTTATAATCCATAGAAAAAACCATGGGCCATGAATGGAATTCATGGATCTCAAGTAAGTTTCTAGAAATTTTACCAAGTGTTGGGGGAAATTAGGAACTCAACCTATGATCCTTGAACATTCCACGACCTGTAGTTAGATTCGTAGAAGCCAAACCCTCAAAAGTGACTTTTTACTAAGGCCCCTACCACTACCACTTCTACTACTACTGATGAGTCCAAGAGGACCACCATATTGATGTTGAGATGGAGATGGGGTCCACTTAAACTTCCTCCACTATACTAGAGACCATACTAGTACGCTTAGACCACGAACATGGTTTATATTTCTGTGGAGTCCATTCAAGCCCTGGTACAATAATAGGCTCACACTGAGGCCCAATTGACTTAATTATTATAACATATAAGGCCTTGGGTTCGCAAGACCATTTCAAAGCCTGAAAAGCGCATGCAAGAGCGTTATACGACCAGAATAGATTAGCGTTGCTACATGGTCATGTGGATGCATTTGAGAGATGTGTGGAGGATATCCTCAGATCGACTTAGCTTACATACATGACTTCTATCATGATGGAGATCTAAAAACTCCGTGAAGAGATGACAATTGTAGCTCTAGCACCACTAATTATCCCTATGCTAGATATCACTACACCGGTGCTAGATGTATTTGCAAATGAGACCACAACCCACACCTCTGGTAAGAAGAGATATACGAGAGATGATGATCCTAAAGATGCCAGGCGAGATGCTGAGAGGATGGAGAAACAATAAATGGAGGCTACTCGACAAGCCTCTATAGAGGATGAGGTGATATGGCATGCACGAGAGTAGTAGATAGCTTTGGGTGTTGATCTATCAGGACAAACCACAACTATAGAGAAGACCATCGATAGGTTGAGGGTGGTGATTCACAGACTGAGGATAGTGCTTAGGTGCCTAAGTCTGTTCCTGTTTGACCCCTACATTAGTTTTTGGCTTATTTTATTGCGTTAAGGACAATGCAAGGATTTTTCAATGAGGTGTGGGTAGTTATAGGCCTCGATGAAGTCTGACTAACCAAGGCCTATATCTACTCCAAATTTTGATTCTATGGGATTTTTTTTCTTATGTTCTTTTCCTAAGGACATTTATTTTCTGTTAAATCGGCATATTTAAGATGTACAAGTAGTATTGATAGCATATTTTACTGATATCTGTGGCATATATTTGTTTATACTGAAAAATGATACTGCCTATTTTTGAAATTGAAATTGATCATGTGCTGAAAAGGTAGTTTTGATAACAACTATATGGATCAGTGGCTGGCAGTGTTTTTCTGATAAGATAAGGCTAAATTGTGACTAAACAACATTGTCCGAGAGTCTTTCTTGATAATGTATTCAGTGCCAAGTGTGTGTGAGCTTTATTGTGCAGTTCTTATAGTGTGTTTCAATCCAGGACTTACCCTATTTGTTTACTAAGACTGTAGGTTCATTGGTTAGGAAAGGATCATAGGTCGTTATTCATATTAGTCCACTTAGCATAAAAATAACCAACCAAATACATTGTGTATCCCTTGATCCTAATTTTTGAGCCATACATGTACCCTTTCTTTTGTAAATACCTAAGTCACTGAACCTTTTTATCTGTGTAAATCTTAAAATTAGCCTTGGTCCCTCCTTGAATATTGTGCACCTCGACTCAGAATAAAAGCCTAAGTTGAGAGTGGCTACCAAAAGTGGCCCTAGTTCATAGGTCGGATATCGTGCACCTCAATTCAAGTCAAAATCCTAAGTTGAGGGTGGGTTTTGCAAAGAAATCATAGCAAGATGGGAAGGGAATCATAGGAGTATAATGAAAAGGGAAAAATATGTAACGGGTGTAAGAAAAATATATAAATACCAAAAGTGAGTTGTAAAAGAAAAAGAATTGAGAAAAATAAAAGGTAATGAGTTGAAAAATAGAATAATTGCACCTGAAAGTGATTGAAATAGGAAAAGGGAAAGAATGAGTCAAAATACCAGTGTTGGTAAGGCAAAGTAAGAAATAGCGTAGTGTCAAGAAGGTGATTAGTCAATATGTTCCAAAATATCATACCAATCCCTCTGAGCCTAAGTTATAAGCTAAAAAATTTCTATAATGATCCTAATTCAACTAGTCAAATGTCATGGTCATGAATATATGGGTAATCCTATGTTGTTGTACACAATGTTTGAATATCAGTTGTGAGTTTGAGTGTTTTTACAAGTCCCTAGTATTGAATCTAAACACATTAGTTCGAGTGAGAAATGAGACTTCTGTTCGTGAGGCCACTTGAATTACATTGCTACTTATGGACTATCTCGATGATTGTTGCTAACTTACATTGCTTTGTCTGTCAAAGTTACTCTGTCATATATTAATACGCATGAGTTTGTTTGATGATTGTCCTGTATATGCACTGATAGTTTGAATGGTTATCTATGATTGAATGAGATATGATATATGCCATGAGATTGAGGTCTATGTGTCTACCATGTTGCTTATGTTAGATTAAGTCCATCGCTTGAGAACAAGCAACAATTTTAAGTTGAGGGTGTTGATGCGGCGCCAAAATATAGCACTTTTAATGCTTTAAACTTAGAATTTTGTGCATTCTCAAAGCAATGTTAGTAGGTTTGATGTGTTCTTATGTTGATTTTGCAGGAATACAGGAGTTGGAGAGTTTTTGTGATTATTAGTACAGATTGTAGCCTTTTGATCTACTGTCCGTGGTTTAATCCATGAGCTATAGATATGATTCGTAGTCCTGATCCAGTGAAGGCCTATTTTTCTAAAGTTAATATTACATGTTACCAGGATGTCATGGTTTGTTTTATGACCCGTAGACTAGTTCATGATTTGAGGCCCAGGGAATATGTATAGTTGTTGAAAGTTAACAGGACGAAAGTACTTACGACTCGTGAGTCATCCTACAGTTCATAAGAGGAAAGTCATACAAGGAAGGTGGTTTTTGAAGGTGCAATCTACAAAACCATTCCACGAGCCGTACAAGCATCTACAATTTATAACTTAGCTTGTGGAAGGCCCTGATTCTAATTTTCCTAATCAATTTAGGATTTAGATTTTTTTTTATTATAAGTAGGGGTTTTAGGTATTTTTAGACCTATAGAAAGACAAACTTGATATTATTACTTTGTTTTAGCTTGTTCTTGGAGATTTTGAGAAGACAACGTTTGAACTTATCTTTGGATTTCATTATTGTGATTTACGTGAAGATTTTGGATTTCTTGTTCTTTAATTCTTCATTATAATTGTTTAATTGTGCAAATTCATAACATGATTCTTTCATCTACAATGAATATGAGTAGCTAAATTCACAACTAGGGTTATGGGAACCATGAAAAATTAACAAAGTAAAAACCAAATAACTTGTAATCCTTGGAAGGTCTGCATGCATGCATTTTTTTTATTGCTTTTTAATGGATGCCTTTGTTAGAACCCACCTTATTCTTACTCGCCGGCCTAAGGGAGTAATGAATGGGAAAAAGAATAAATAATAGGATTTGACGTGACCACACTCATCTAATCAACTTGAACGACCTGAGGGATGATTGTACAGGGACAAGTTAAGAGTTAGTAATGGGAACACAATACCCTAGTTAATTTTCTCATTGAATTAGTAATATGTGCATTGATTGTTGATCTTAGTTTAGGTTTAAATTATTGCTTTTACATAAAAAAAACCCCTTTCTGGAAGTAAGTTGATTAATTCATCTAAATTGCTTTAATTGCTCCAAATATAGACCATATTCCTCGTGGGATCAACCCTAACAAATGTTAGGTTCTATATTTGAATAACGAATGTTTATACCTTAATTAGGAGGTATAATTTGGGCATGATCAGAGACCTTCCACACTTACCACAAACAGGATAACGAGACGATCTATGAGCTATACTTCCCTGTGATTGGCTGCCTGAACTCTGCGGCTTTGTGATCCCTAGTCATTCCTGTCCATCGGTGTAGGTGCACTAGCAGATGAAGGTGTTGCTCCAGATGTCTTAGGCTGAAAGGATGACTGACTAGCACCTCCAACCCACTTCTTACCTGTCTTCTGTCCTGATGTCTTGGACCTTTTGTTTATGAACTCCTCCCTATCCTGCATCTTTTCCTCTTGCTACTCATAAGTCATCAAGCAAGCTATGTCAATACCTCTAATTAGCACAACATTTTCCCTCTCTCCTAGTCATCCAAGAGAGCCCAGATACAAACAAATCCATCCTGGTATTCATGTCTACCACCATAGTCAGAGCATAATGGGACAATTGAGTGAATTTGAGGTTGTACTCCCGCACACTCATAACTTCCTGCCTCAGATTCCTGAACTATCTCACCTTAGCCTGCCTAAACTCTTTGCGAAAGTACTATCCTAAAAAGGCCTCCTTGAACACTGCCAAACTCAAAGTTGGATCCCCTTCTGCTTTGCCTCCCTTCTACTATCAAACTAGAGTCTAGCTACTCTCTTGAGCTGGTAGATAGCCAAATCAACTCGCTCTGCATTACCTATGTACATAAACTGAAATACTTCTTAGAGCTCCTCAATAAAGTTCTTAGGATCCTCCTTAGCATAAGACCCCGTGAACTCAGATGGGTTCATCCTAAACAATTCATGAACCCTAGTAGTGTCAAAACCATTATGTTTGCACTCTCCCTGTTGACCCCCCTGTGCGATGACTTCCTATGTCAATGTATGGATGGCCTTACGGAGCTCAGCATTAGAGTATCCATCTGTGGTGGCTGCTTAATAGGCATAGTGTACCTTTAAGTCCCTCAAGAATTAGTGGATCAGACTGGTTTGTATTTTGCCTGGATAGGCGTCCTCTACCCCTAGCTGGTCTGGTAGCTCTGTGTGGATGCATGATTTGAAAAGTAATGCGTGAACACACGAGTTAGAATAGAGTAAACAGAGTTAAAGTCTGAAGCATGAAATAAAATAACAATTGATAGTGACATTTCCTAATGCCTTGTAGCCTCCCTATTATGGGTGGCGCACTTCACACCAATAATACGAACTCTACTAGACACAGTTCCATAGATACCCTAGGACACTTGCACTCTGTGCTTTGATACCAAGTTTGTCACACCTCGAGTTTACACCCTGGATGTGGTCGGTACCTAAAACCATTTCTGGTCCCAAGCGAACTATTTGGCCTGGCTACTTTACTCAGTGGAAGACTTAAGTAATAAGTGATAGGCTTAGATATAATGAACTAAAAAGGATGCAATAATCTGAATAAAATAAATAGAGGAAATATCTCAACAATAGCTGAAAGTAAGAACTAAGACTATACCGTCTGGTCTACACAACCTCTAACTAAAATAATCTGAAATAACTACTGTGACAGGGCCATGGTAACCATAACTAAAAATGAATACTGAAACAAAAAAGACTCCAAAGCCTCTGACCGGTAGGAGGCCTCACCAATAGCTAAATGAAATACTGGTCCACAATAAAGCATCTGCTGAGGGACTTTATCACCTAAGTCTGCATCACAAAATAATACAGGTCCAAAGAACGTCAGTATATGAAATATACGAGCATGTAAAATAGTCAAAATAGGGAACTTAGGATAAAGCACTATACTTAGAAGTATCTAGATGTATGTCTCAAAATACGACAGTAAAAATAATAAATAAAGTGTATGCTGAAAGTAATATCATATGCTGAAACTTCGTATGCAAGAACTAGTTTACTTTAGCTTGGGGGAGTTTCTCTAAATGAAAACCAACACTATGAGCCTTGTGATGATACAATGTCTTTCCCACGCTGCCAGAGCCATCCCATACTTTTCCACGATAAGGGATGAAGTACTAGGGGAGTAGATCCATCCCAAAATAGGACCATCTCAGTGACAATGAAAAGTTGTACTCTTGGTACAATCCTATCCTACGTTGGCTACATAGTTTATGAGTTTGAATTATTATTACTCTTACCCATATCGGTTCTCAATACTACTCCTAAAAGTGTTAATTATATGCTCATATTTGCTCAAAGTATTACTTTTCTTCTCTTTGGTACTTAGCCCAACTTAGTATTCTCTTAACTTTTCTCAAAGTTGTCTAAAATCATAGATTTCATGCTTCACTGTTCATAAAATACTTATGTTAATACTTTTCTTGAGTTTAAAGAAAGACTTGAAAATTCATAGATTTTCATAGTAACTTTAGGGTTTAACTAGTTTAGCAATTAGAAGTAGTATCTCAACTTAGGACCTCAATGTAGTAGAAAACTTTAGTAATTTTCATGCTTTCCTTCAGAAATAACATAAACAAGAATATTTACTCATAATGAAGAAATCTTGTTCTCAACTCATAACTTGATACTTGAAGAAACTAGCAGTTACATGATGGTAGATAATGTAGTAGCAGTTACATGATGGAAGAAACTTTGAAGAAGGTGCTTGAAAACCCTAGCTTTTCTCTTCTTGAAACTACGTTATATGTTTGGAGAATGTTTTGAGTGTAATGAAGTTGAAGAATCACATTTAGGGATTTAATTAGGTGAAAACTGATAAGTCTAGGCTTAAAGGGTGACAAAAGATAAAAATACCCTTTTTTTAAAACACTCTCTAAGTTGTTCTATGGGACGGGACTAGACGTATAAATCTGTTTCTTGAAATTGGAGTGGATTTTGAGGTCCTGGAACTTATTTTATGGGCCCAAACCATGACCCATAGAAGGTTTTATGACTCGTGGTTAGGTTCATAGAGTTGGGGACTCAAAAATGGACTTACAGAAGTCATTCCACAAACTGACAAGATGGGTCATAGTTCAATCCATGACCTATAAGTCAGGGTCGTATAATGAACTCTACTCTGGCACTTCGTAGTACAACGACCATAACTTTTTGCTTCAAACTCCAAATGAGGCAATCTTGTGGCGTTGGAAAGCTAATTCATAAACCTTTAATTTTATATATTATGGGCCACCTAATTCTTTTATTGTTGAGAGTTATAGTTATTTAAAGTTAATCCTTGCATAATCTAATGTGAAAAACTTAATCGGTAGGAAAGTTTTGAACTCAGCTAATTACTAGAGGTCTCTCATGACCCAAATGCACTTCCAAAATGCTTCTCACATATATAAATGAGCCTTAAAATATAGGTACAAGTAAGGAATCACTAAGTTTAATCTTATGTATTTGAGACAACATATTTTGGATACTAAGTGTAAAATTGTGAGGTGTTATAAGAAGGCTCATTTTGGGGCCTTGTATGGTAGTAGATGTAGGTCTGCCATTGGATGGTTCAAAGTAGGTGAAGTGTCTTTTATAGGACCTGACTTGATGCTTGAGTCTATGAAAAATATAAGAATCATTCGAAAAAGGTTGAAGGCTTCCTAAAGTTGACAAAAGTCATATTCGAATGTGAGGAGAAGTGAGTTTAAATTTGATTTTGATGATTGGGTCTACTTATAAATTTCACCTATGATAGGTGTAATACATTTTGATAAGAACCGGAAGCTTAGTCCATGTTATGTTGTCCCCTATTAAATTTTAAAGTGGGTTGGTATAGTAGCCTATGAGTTTGGTTGGCCTTCGGAGTTGGCATCGGTGCATCTGATGTTCCATGTGTCTTTATTGAGAAAGTTTGTTTGTGATCCTAACTCTATTATGAATTTGGAGTGTATGGGTGTTAAGGAGAGATTGACTTATGAAGAAGTTCCAGTCAAAGTTTAAGATAGGCAAGTTCGAAAGTTGAGAAATAAGGAAGTGGCATTCGTTAAGGTATGAGGTTGAAAGTTCTACTTGGGAGGCCAAAACGAACATGATGAAGTGTTAAACTTAACTCCTCCTTTTCGTTTCATCCCAAGGTACTTAGTCCCTCATGATTTACTCTTATGAATCCTACGTTTTAGATTTTTGGTAATACCCTGTAAGTTAAAAAGTTGGAATAAGGAGGAAAATGTAGGAATTTGTGTTGGTGCATGATCTACGAGGACCATCTATGGCTCATAGATTACTTTATGGGTTATAGATGGAGTCTCATTAGATGCCAATTGGACTTAGAATATTTTTTTTGAAAATGGATCAGCATACGAAGAGAACCACGAGTAATAAATAGAACTATGACTTGTAGATAATGATCACAAATGAGGTCCAGAAGTTTTGAAAATTTACAAGTTGCAAAACCTTTTTTATGGACCAATAGGATGGCCAGTACATTGTTTGATGAGTCATAGTTGGGTCTCGTAGATTGGGTCTTGGAAGGGTAAGTTTGGCTAAATATCAAGGTTATATGCGAAAAGGGTTTCACGACATGTAGAAAATTTTATGGGCTACAAAATTGGTTCATGGTTTGGATAGTAAAGTATGGAAATTTGACTAAGTGTGGGAGGCTTCTATGAGGAGATTCTTCAAGACGTAAAAGACAATACGGGCCCATAGAACATGGTTGTGGTTAAGATACAATAGGGGGTAAAACTAACTAGGATCTATGAAACCTCAAGTATAAGTGGTAGATTGATCTACGACCCATAGAAAGATCTCGTAGATCCTGTATGACAGAAAGTAATTAAGCATGTTTTAGTCCTTTTCTATCCTTCTAACCCTAAACTACATGATTTGTAAGGGTTGGGACGGTTCATGTTGAGGATAAGTTGGGAGTATATCCCCTGCCCCGCCCATATTAGTAATGGCATGTTTAGACCAAAGCTTAAAGTGTAATCTATTTATTCGAGAGTTTATTTGATTTCTTTTCATTGCTTATGACTATATAGCTTGAGACTTTCTTTACGCTCCATTAGAAATTATTGATTGATGTTTTATTTATCTTATGTATGCTTAATAGTATGCTAAGATGGCTTGGTTGGGGTCCATGGGGGTTTTGATCATCGTGTCACACCTACGACCTAGCTTGGATCATGACAAATTTGGTATTAGAGTATAAGGTTTAAAGTATCCTTGGGGGTCTAACATGTCGCATCAAGTAAAGTCTCATTCATGGGTTTGAATTGACATCTATGAGTAGGAGGCTATGAGGCATTTTAGAAAATCTTTACTTCATTCATGATCTATGTCTTGTAATAGAGTGTACTCTAAGTCTTTTTCCCTCTAACACTTGTTTTTACGATTTTCAAAAAAGTACCTCTATGAAGAGCACCAACGCAAAGAGGAGTTGATGCTAATGAGGACTAAGATCCTCAAGTCCCTCATAACCCCGTATCTGAGCTGAGCACTAATGCAGAGTTCCAAACCACCACCTAAATATTAGCATAAGTTGTATGGCACAAGCCAACCCACGGGGTGTTTCAAAATATGGAGACAGTGGTAACAAGAGTTTGAGACTTCATGAAGATGAATCCGCACAAGTTTTATGGTTTTAATGTGGATGAGAATACATAAGAGTTTGTTGATAAAGTGTATAAGGTTATGACCATTATGGGTGTAGCATCAAAAGAGAAGGTAGAGTTAGCGGCCTGTTGACTAAAGTGAGTTTCTAGAGTTTAGTATGATCAAGAGAAGGAACAGAGGATAAGCGAAGCTAGTCCCATGGATTGGGAAGAGTTTAAGAGTGCGTTTCTTGATCAATTCTTTTCATTGGAGCTAAGGGAAACAAAAATTCAAGAGTTTATCAACCTTCGTCAAGGAGGCATGAGTATGAAAGAGTATGCCTTAAATTTCACCTAATTATCCACATATGCTTTATTTATGATTTTTTGCCTAAGGGCAAGAATGATCAAGTTTGTGTTTGGTGCTTGAACTTGGTGTCTAAAGAATGTAAAAAATCCATGCTGATAAAAAAAGATTAACATTTCGAGGCATATGACATATATAGAGCAAATTGAAGATGAGAAGTTAAGGGAGAGGACTAGAGAGTCCAAAAGGACTCAAGTTGATGGTGGTAGATTTTCCCACCATATGTTCAAAATGGTGGGAATGGCAGAGTTCCAGGTGGTTAAAAGTATTTCAGGCAAAGTGCATCCAGCACTCTTACCTCAACATTCACAAAAAACAAGGGATCAAACCCCAAAACTCAAGAAGGAGGCTCGGGTATTCAAGCTACTCACTTATAAGAAGTGTGAGAAGAGTGATAAGAGATAGTGTTTAGTCAGATCCAATATATGTTTTAGGTGTGGTAAGTTGGGTCACTATGGATTGTAGAGGTGGAGGTTGACAACCTCGGGCATAGTATAAGACTCAAACATGTATCACTTCAGGATTTGGGTAGTGATGCTCAACACCACAATAGGTTCTATGCACTCTAGGCTATGCAGAAGGTGGAGGAGTCCCTAAATATGGTCACGGGTATGTTACAGGTGTTTGACTATGATGTATATGCTTGACTTGATCTAGATGGCAATTTGTTTTTTATTACTCATTACTTTTTCATAAGATTTGATGTAACTCCTGAGGTCTTGTTAGAGCCCTTTTATGTTTATACCCCTATTGGTAATTCAGTTCTAGCTAAGAGAGTATAGAAATTGCCCAATTTTGATACTTCATAAAATGACCTCATGTGATATCATAGAGCTTGAAATGAATAATTTTAATGTTATTCTTGACATGGATTGGTTTCATACTTGCTATGCTTCTATTGATTGTAGAACTTGAGTGGTCAGATTTTAGTTTCCTAATGAAGCAGTCCTATAATAGGAGAGTAGTGATTCTGTGTTCAATGGTTAATTTATATTGTGTTTTAAAGCTCAAAAAATAATTTCTAAAGTTGCATATCATTTGGTGAGGGTTAAGGATACTAATTTCGAAGCCCCTACTCTTGATTTGATCCCCATTATTAACGAGTTCCTCAAAGTCTTCTCGATGATTTGTTTGGTATTCCTCCTAAAAGGAAATTGACTTTAGTATAGATCTCCTTAAATATATTCAATCTATCTCTATTCCTCTATATCGCATAACCTCAGTGGAACTTAAGGAGTTGAAGGAACAATGGAAAGATTTGTTAGATAAGGGTTTCATAAGGATAAGTATTTCACCATGAGGTGCTCCTGTATTATTTGTTTGAAACAAGGATGGATCACTCCAAATGTGTATCGACTATCAACAACTAAATAAGGTTACTATTAAGAAGAAACATCCTATTCTAAGGATCAATGATTTGTTTGATCAACTTTTAGGAACAATCTACTTTTCCAAGTTTGATCTCTAATATGGTTATCACCAATTGAGGGTAAGGAAGTGTAATATTCCAAAATGGATTTTAGAATGAGGTATGAACATTTTGAGTTTTTAGTCATGTCATTTAGGTTAACAAATTCTCCCGCAACCTTCATGTACTTAATGAATTGGGTTTTCATACTATATTTGGACATATTTGTGGTGGTGTTTATTAATGACATATTGATTTACTATCAAAGTAAGGAAGGGAATATCAGTCACTTGAGAATCTTATTGCAAATCTTCAGAGATCAACAAGTATTCTCTAAATTTAGTATGTGTGAATTTTTGTTGAGATTAGTAGCATTCCTAGGTCACATTATTTTTTATGAGGGCGTAGTTATTGATCCTAAGAAAATAAAGACAGTGAAAAATTGGCCTAGAACATTGTCCTTTTTGGAAATTTTAAGTTTTCTAGGTTTGGAAAGATATTATAGAATGCTTGTGAAGGGGTTTTCATCCATTGCACTACCCTTGACAAAATTGACTAAAAAGAAGGTGAAATTTCAATGGACGTATGAGTGTGAGAAAAGTTTTCAAACATTGAAGGATTGTTTTACTTCATCCCCAATATTAACATTGCCAGAAGGTTTTGATGGGTTTATGGTGTATTGTGAGCTCACGAGTTGAATTGGTTTATGTGTTAATTCAACATGGGAAGGTTATAGAATATGCCTTAAGACAACTCAAAGTGTATGAAAGAAATTATCCCACTCATGATCTTAAATGAAAAGGCAAACATGGTTGTCGATGCTTTGAGTCGAAAGACTATGAATAATATTGCTTATATAGAGGATGAAAAAAAAGGAATTGGCTAGACATGGATTCAGATTTGGTTGAGTCAAAGAAGTTGGTTAGCGGGAAGAAGATTGAGGCTTCTCCCAAGAGGGATATAGGATACTTCGTTACCAAGGGTGCCCATATGTTCCAAATGGACAACCTTAGGGAGATGATATTGAGTGAAGCCCATAACTTTTGATATTCTATTTATCCATATTCCACCAAAATATATAGAGATTTGAGAAAGGTGTATTGGTGGAATGGTAAGAAGAAAAACATTGTAAGGTTTGTGGCGGAATGTCCTAGTTGTCAATAAGTAAAAGTTGAATACCAAAGACTGGGATATCTTATGATTGACTTGGGTACCACACATGATATATGTTTTCATATGTTTGGCTCGAAACCATGGTACATATTTCTATATAATTGGCTTTGGTTCCATGCCTATTACAAGTTTGATTGTTCTTATGTGTTCTGATTTTTTGAGTGAATAGGGTTGTTCTTTGTGATGTATCGATCATATTGGTCATTGACCGGCTGAGTTATTGTGTTTAAATTATGGGATAGCTCATGAGTAAATCGTGATTGAATGTTAAACACCATAGACTACGTCTTAAGGATCCTTGGGTGGTCCAAATTGCTTGAAAGGTAAGTGGAACTTAGATATGGGTGAACATGGTGGTTTATTTATGTTTAATGTGGTGGTTAGGTTAGATTGATAACTAGGGTTATTATTCTTAGGTGATTTTTTATGTATTGAGTATGCCTATTAAAGAGTTCTAAAATATATCTTGAGAAGTCTTAGGTTGGTATAAAGGAAATAGACTTGGGAAGTCTTAGAGTGTCATAAAAGGTAGTTTTAGGAGCCTAGGGTGACAAAAAGAGTTAGCTTGGGAAGACTCAATTTGTTAAAAGGTAAGGTTATGATTGAGTATAAAAGGGGAATTGTTTCTTAGTGGTGGAGTGGGAAACTAAAGATTGTAGAGACGTTAGAGTTTAAAGGTATGGGTCTATGGATGGTATATCTGCAATAGCAAGGGGCATGGTGACTAGGTTTTGAATGACCAAATTTTTTATATGGCATGTTTATTAAATGTTTGCATGATATTATATGGTGATTTGGGTTGCCGATGATGCTTACTAGTACATGTTATTTGTACTATATTACTCTTGCTATGCCACATGGGATAGTCTGATTGTAGAGTCTATATTTTATAAGTGAAGATGATGTAATCTTCATCTTCTTCTTCTTGTCTTTTCCTCACGGTGGAAGTTGTGTCCTATTTTCTTGTATTGTGCTCTTTTAGTAGCTTTTGTACCTATTTAGACTAGTTCTTGGGAGGATTCTGTGTATTCTTAATGGTGCTTTTATTTAATTAAGGTTTAGATTGATTCTTAAATTTTATTAACGTAATTATATCACAATTAATTTTACTTTCGCATTACCAATTTTAAAATGGGGGTGACCATGGTTCTCCTATATAGATGTTAGAGTAGGTGCCTTCATAATCCAATGGATTGGATCATGTTAATTTAGTATCAAAGCTCAAGTTACCAATCTCTAGTATAAGAGAAAATATCAAATAAAATCTTGAGGATTGGTGTATAGATGTCAACATTTAATCTTTAGGGATCTATGAAGAATTCTAGGAAATCATTCCACTTCTTCATGTTTTTTGTCCGGTCTATCGTTTATGGTATGGGTTGAGTCCAATTACGATCTCAACAAAGAAACTAGATTCAGTTGTCATTGTTGAAGGGACACAAGCTAAGGAATTTGGAACTAGGATGGTTCTAATTGGTTTCTAATTTTAAAGGACATGTAAAGGCAAGGATGATCATCGACTGGTCACCCAAGAAGTGAATATATATAATGAATATGATTTGATTGGGTGGCAAAAACTTGATGATTGAGATTATATGTATTGCATTCCCCAGATAACTACAAATATGTGAAGTCTAATTACTTGTATGAATGTGAATTTGAAGTCTAAGAAAAGGCCATAACATGGTTATATGTGATGACTTGATGATAATTACTCTATGATTAAACTAAAGTTGTAATTAATTAATGAACTTGAATTTACCATGAGTAAGGAAATAATGATAAATTGTGACTACGGAGAAATCATGATTTGAGATAGTCAGGCCTAGTTAGGAACCATGGAGATAGTGTTATTCTAGTATAATAGCAAAAATATGAATTAATGAACAATATTTTGGTATGTGGATGGTTGATTGTATGCTTAAATGATGCAAAGATTCATAGTTATATGTTGTTGGGTCAATCTTAGGGCTATCTTTGAGACTATTATGTGGTCTCAAGAGTTAATATTGTTGCATAGATTGGGGAATGAGAGAACTTTATAGGACATCTCAATTTTGGAACTAACCATTATGAGGCCTCTATAGTGGGACTAACCCGCTATAGAGATATTGCTATCGCAGTAACAGTTGTAAGGGAATCAAAATATCTCTCCAGTTTTGCATTTTATTCTAGGGGAATCAAAATTGCTAATATTCAAGTTCAGACAAACACAAAAATAGTAGAAATAAACTAAATACAACCACAGCAGCCATATCATGGTGCATAGAAGGCTAGAACGAGCATCCAATTGCTATTAAAAAATAAGGAAAAACAGAGAAAGGAAAATATGTCTTTACATGCCCAAATAGGGAAAACCAAACAAGTTTTTTTATAGCAAAGAGAAGAGGAAGGGGGGTCTTATCCAAAAGTCCCAATGTCATCTAAGGAGGGATTCCCTGACCATGCCTCACGCAGAAAAGGGAACTCCCAAAAGTCATTTATAAGTTGGGGAAGCTCTTGCTCAGGGGCAACACAACACAACGTGGCCTTAATGATCTTCCATATCGTAGCCACCAAACAACCTCAAACAATGTTCTTCCTTGTCTCCACAACTAGCTCCTTATAGATCATTGCATAATCCTAAGTAGAGGGAGATGGTTGTAGCTCTGATAGTGGCAAATCTCATAGGCCTCTGGACAATAGTAAAATCCTCCTCTAAGTGTTGTTGGAGAAAAGGTGTCATGTCTAGGAAAGAGAGGCATCATCTTTAGCATTGTAAGAGATGGAGAAAATAACTTGTTTATTATTCAAAGAGAACAATGATATAAATACATGGAGAGGATAAGATAACTATGGTAACTAAATATTCAAATCCCTAATATTCAGCTATATTATCTATCAAATCCCTGACAATCAGCTATATTATTTATATACATTATTATACAAATTTTGTAACACTCCTCCTCAAGCTAAAATATAAATATTGATCATGTCCAGCTTGTTAAAAAGATAGTCAACTCGAGTTACATGCAATGCTTTTATAAATAAATCAGCTAGTTGTTCTCCTGTCTTCACGTAGCCAGCGCAAATCAAGTTCTCTTGAATCGTCTCATGAATAAAATGACAATCAAACTCAATATGTTTGGTTCTTTACTGATACACTAAATTTGAGGCAATATGAGAGCAACTTGATTATCACACCAGAGTTTCAATAGGGTATGATGTTGCATCCTAATTTCAGATAAAAGATGATATATCCACATAATTTCACATGTAGACTGTGACATAGCTCTGTACTCAAATTCTTCACTGGATCATGATATAACACCTTGCTTCTTACTCCTCCATGATATTAGGTTCCCTCCAACAAAAACACAATAGCTTGTAGTAGATCTTCTATCAATTTTGGATCCTGCCCAATCAACATCTGCAAAACACTCCACACGAGTATGGTTGTGATTTTTATATTATATACCCAGTCCAGGAGCTCATTTCAAGTAACATAGGATCTGTTTCAAAGCTTCTCAATGTTTAACCATAGGTGCAGACATGACTAACAACACTTACCACAAAAGTAAAATCCGGACGAGTCACAGTAAGATAGTTTAACTTCCCAACCAACCTTTTATATCTCTCTGAATCATCAAAAGAACCACCATCATCTTTCATAAGATGCACATTAGAAACCATTGAAGTACTACAGGGTTTGGCTGTTAACTTTCTGGCATCTATAAGCAAGTCAAGAACATATTTCCTCTGAGATAGAAAAATTCCCTTCTTGCTTTTGTTTACTTCTACCCCCAAAAAGTATTTCAATAGGTACAAGTCCTTTGTATGAAATCTAGTATGCATGAAATATTTGAGAGAAGAGATTCCCACATAATCACTTCCTGTGATGACAATGTCATCAACATATACAACATTGAGGATAACGCCAGAAGTTGATTGCCGATGAAAGATTGAGTGATCACATTTGCTCATTTTCATCTCAAAATCTTGAATAACCTCACTGAATTTGTCAAACCAAGCTCGAGGACTTTGTTTCAATCCATGCAAGGACTTCTTCAAATGACATACTTTTTCATACTCCCCGTGAACAATAAAATCGGGTGATTGCTCCATATACACTTCTTCTCGAAGAATGAAGAAATGCATTATTGATATCTAATTAATGTAAAGGCCAATTCTTAGAAGCAGCTAGAGAAATGAATAAGTGGACAGAAGTGAGTTTGGCAACTAGAGAAAAGGTGTTTGAATATTCCACCCCGTAAGTCTTAGCATACCCTTTAGCCACAAGTCTAGCCTTAAATCTTGCCACTGAACCACCTGGATTAACTTTAACTGTGAACACCTACTTATATCCTATTGGTTTCTTTCTGTTGGGTAAATCCACCAGATCCCATGTGTGATTTTCCTCTAAGGCATGTATTTCCTCAAGCATCGCATTCGACCATCTAGCATGAGTCAAAGCCTCCTTCGCTATTTTGGATACAGAGATAGAGTCTAGAGAAGCAATCAATGATCTAGATGCAGAGGATAAACTATCATAGGAAACAAAATTAGCGATAGAATATGTAGATTTTTAAGTCCTTGTACTTTTGCGAAGAGCAATAGGGAGGTCAAGATTTTCTGGAGGACCAGGTGGATGAAGAGTTGATGATAAGGAATCTGGTGTAGGACATGTATCACTAGTCTCTTGCCTCCTCAAGTAAACTTAAACAATTGGCAGTTTATCTATCATAAATGGTTTAGATACTAAAGGCACAATACATGATTGGCGCTCAATAGAAGGACTAAAAGATGGATAAATAATATCATTTAATGGTACTATTGAAGCATGAGTAACCTCATAGACTAACTATTTATCTTCCTCCCCCTGATTTGTAGAGATGGGAGGTGCATAGAAGAATGGTGTAGTCTCTGAAAACACCACTTCATTGGACACCAAATATTTTCCAAGTTCAGTAGAATAACAATGATAACCTTTCAGGAGACGAGAATAGCCAAGAAAAACACACTTTACTGCTTTGGGATCCAACTTGGTAACAAATGGACGAACATCTCAAACATAACAAGTGCTTCCAAATAACTTAGTTTCCACTAGAAATAGTGACTTGTTTGGAAAAAGAACACTATAGGGCATATTACCAACAAGCACAGTATATGGCATGCAACTGATCAAAAACAAGTTGTAGAAATTGTATTTGACTTCATTTGGAACAAAAGTGCTTGAGTTGTCTCAAGTAGATGCCTATTCTTCCTCTTAACAACTCCATTTTAAGAAGGTGTATCAACATATGAAGACTGATGAAGAATACTGTGTTGTCTCATATATGACTAAAACAATTATAACATGTATTCTTTAGCACTGTTACTTCTTAAAATATGTACTAAAGCATTAAATTGAGTTTTAATTTCAGCATAAAAAGCACAAAAATGAGTGAACACTTCATAATGACTCTTTATAAAATGAATCCAAGTCATTCAAGAGAAATCATCTACAAAAGTGACAAAGTACTTGTGTCCAATTTTGGAAATGACCATACATGGTCCCCAAATATCAGAGTGAACTAATTCAAAATCTGACTCAGCCTGCTTATTAACCCTTAGACTTAATGAGTTGCGATGAAGTTTTGCAAATTGACATGACTCATATTCCAATGAAGAAATATGTTGAAACTAAGGACAAAGTTTCTTCAACCTAGATAAAGAAGGATGTTCCAATCGATAATGTGCTTCAAATGATAGGGATACGACACTAGAATAGGCAACAAATCGAGGCTCATATTTATCAAGGATGTAGAGACCATCATATATATGTCCTTTACCAATAACTTGATGCATTGTAAGATCACGAAACATACAATGATTGGGAAAGAATGAGATACAACAATTGAGGTCCTTAGTAAGTTTATTGACAAATATCAAGTTAAAAGTCAATTTCGATAAACTCAATACAGATGACAAAGTAATGGAAGAGGTTGGTTTAATAGTCCTAGATTCGATAATATTACAGGTTGAACTATTAGCTACCTTAACTGGAGAAAGTTTTTTGTATGATTGAAACCTAGAAAATAAATTAGGATTACCATTCATATGGTCAGTGGCATCAGAATCAATCACCCACTTATTTGAAGAGGAGACAAGACATGTTTTATTGGATTCAACAAGGGTAGTAACTGAAATAGATTCCTTCAATGATTTTTAATACTACAAGAATTTTTCAAACTCCTCCCATGAAACCAAAATTATTTGACCAGGTGATTGACCAAAAGCAAAAACGACATTAATTGTTTTCTGATTGCAGTTATCTGTAACCTTTTCCTCTATTGTGTAGAATCATTTTCCAACTTAATTTATGTGGAAAAATAACAATATCTTAAAATAAATGAAGTTGGACCACCAATAACTTAATAACCAACAGATTTGTAGTAGACCACAAAATAACCACTTTGCTTAAATATGAAATTTGAAAATACACCAACCCCAAACAAATAATCAATGACCAACAAAGAAATTTCCAGCAATGAAACTGAGACACCAAATCACAGAAAATAAAATTATCGAAAAACTAAAGAACCTAGCTGACCAAGTCTAAAGTTTTTAAAGCTCTCACGAATCAAGATTATTCAAAACAGATTTCACCAAATTCTAACCATAAAGATCGTGAGAATACCAAATCACTGGAAATGTTATTATCGATGTGTGTCCTCTCAACCTCTAGAATTTAAATTTCTAGTTATATGGACAAGATAATCTTTTTTAGGTTAAAGGGGATAAATCCCAACTCCCAAACACACCAAATTACTTGATGAATATTTTGACTAACCTAGCAGATCTATCATGGCTCTTATACCATGTAAGAGAATTGAGAAAATAACTTGTCTATTTTTCAAAGAGAACAATGATATAAATACATGGAGAGGATAAGATAACTATGATAACTAAATATTCAAATCTCTAACAATCAGCTATATTATTTATCAAATCCCTAGCAATCAATTATACTATCAATATAGATTATTATAAAAAAATTGTAACAAACATCATCATCATCATCCTCACCTGAACCCGACGTGTCTTGATTACTTCCTACCTCGCTCACCTTTCACCTTTACTTTCTCTTGGAAGAGGCTTACTTAGTTAAAGGGGACTCTATGTATAGCTTTATGTCGAAGTCCATCAGAGGATCCCCAACCTACTTGCATAATATTGTCATTAGTCTTGGAAGGTAGAAGGCCTTCGTGTTGCCTCGAAGAAAATCCTTCCTCTTCGGCACTTTCTATTTCTCCACATTCAGTCTGAGCCCTCTAATGGAACTGACCACCATTAGAGCTTGAAGATAGGTCACATTTGTATGGTTTCTTGATGGACTAAACCTCCGGGTCACTAAAGTAAACCATCTCTTGGCATTGGTAGTGAAGTAGATGCTAGTAATAACCTTGGTGGTAGGCCAGTAGACTTGACGCCAGAACTCCTTCTCGCCCAATGTTTCTTATAATATATCAGGTCCATCCCTCTTAGTATGGCCTCATATAATCTATATTCGAGATCTCAAGAACCTATACCTTATTGATTGTCCCAACATCCATAGGGAAATCTACTCCATAAATACATATAATGGGGTTGGGGTCATTCCCATGCACAGTGGGAAAGAGAGCATATAACTCCCTCACATATCTTGAACCCACGGTAGGGGAAGCCTCTATCAGTCTTGTATTTTGAAGGGCTCTTAAGGAAGAACTTTGTTCTCCATTAGTAGTGGTACCACTCCCGACTAGCATTATCAGGAAACCTCACAAAAGGTAGACCTTTCTCAATTATGTCAGACATTGTATCATAGAATCTACAAATATGTAAGTAAGGGGATTAGGACTCATATAATTGTATAGGAAGAACTTTTGGAGAAAAATCTTGCCCTTGACCTAGCTGGAAGTCTACTATTTGTAGCCTTCCACTATAGTAGGCAACAACACACTATGATGGGGAACCATAGTAGGAAGTTCCTTGCTGTAATGACTTCTGCTTTAGTGGAAGCAAGGTTTCTATAATGGTCGTCATTATCCCTAGCCTTCAAAGGGTACATGAATGACATATCTTGACTCAAAAAACTTCAGTTTTATCAGTTTTACTCTAGGTCAATGTTTCTAAAGTACCTTATTACCAAAATATGCAAAAATTTAGGCATTGTAACTCCTAAATGTTGTCTGAATCTAAGTTTTTAACCAAAAATAACTGTTTATCTTTCCCCATAATTTTAGAATTATTTTTGTCCTTAATCTTTCTCAAAGCACTTTAGTGGCATTGTAAACGTAAGGAAAATGTCTACACTGTAAACATTCCATCAAAGTAAAGCAACACATAAAATTCAACCAATCCAAATGTGTATTCTACTAAATCAACTTCTAGCATGTGATTATCATTATACAAGTATTAAAGTAAAGAGAGTAAGAGAATGTGATTATTACCTTAGATGCGATATTTGAAGCGGAGCGATCAAGAAAGAAAGTGTGAGTTTGAGTGAGTAAAAATAGAGAGAATGGGAAGAGACCCATTTTTCTTCCCCTATATCCTGACCCCCCCATCCCCACCCCGCTATAGTGGCATATTATAGCGAGGAATAGTCTCGCTATAGAAGGGTCTAAGTTAATGTAGAGGGAAAATTTTATTGTTTTGTAAAATCTTTCTAACCTGATTTGTTAGTAAGACCCTAATATTCTTGAGCATTGAAAAAGTGAGAATTTTCTAAGATATGTAAGGTGATGACCCTCCTTTCACTCTGTCAAAAAAGGGTGATAGTATCTCACCATTAGTTTGGCAAAGTAGTCCAACCGTTCTTTTCTTTCTTTTCATCTTTTACGAATGAAAAATAGGTAAATTGGTATCCATCATAATAACTCGTCATTATTAAAAGTGGTAGTTCATATAGAACCTCAAAAAAGTTTAGAATTTAAATTTAAATGATGATTTCATCCCACCCTAGCAGAAATATTTCCATTATGGCGGCACAGCTATAGTGGTGTGTCATCTGCTATAGTGGGGTCAACAAGGCAAAAAGTCAAAAATATAAATTCTTTTGATTTTTATCCTCCTTTTTAGTGGTAAAATAGATTAGGGTTACTCTAAAAACCCTCCAAAAGCTGCTCCAAGCTTAGAAGCGAGGGATAGGAGAGATTCTGGTGTAAATAAAACCAAAACCCATGTATTTTAGGCTGAAGTCTGTCAAAATCTTTCCCCATAGAGTTAGAAGCTTGTAACTAGAGTTCTTTAATAGTTGCTTAGTGTCTAGTTAAGCTAGGATTAATTGAGAAATTATACATGTATTTGTTTTATAATTTTCTTGTAGATTGACGAGGGAACTCATGCCTAAGCCTTAAAGCACAAAGTCCAATTGGCTATGGTTGTTGATTTGTTTTTGTTTAAGGCGAGAATAGGTAAGGACTAGAGAGTGGTTCTCTAGTTCTTGATTGTTAATCTTGAGTATTCTTATTGAGATGGTTTGGTGGTAATTGTAAGGTCAAGTGTTTGAATATTGTTGGGCTTTTAGTCATTCCTAGGACTTATGGTAATAGAAGAAAGATGAAATAAATGTAGGGGAAAGAAGTTTTCGAGAACGAGCATGTACTCAAGATGGTGTGTGGCATTAAGTTATTAATGTGTATTTTTTTTATGTATGTGTGTGTGTGTGTTCATGTTGATTATTCTGTGTGAAATGCTAGTATATATATGTGTGTGCAAATCTAGGGAATAAAAGGTAAATATGAATGATATCATGATGTCAATCTCATACAATAAACCTGTCTAACTTATTTGTGATTTTACAACGGTGGTTGATTTATTGTGATTGTGATTATGTATATTGTTCGTGGTTGCTGGTTTACTCAAATACCATACCTGGTATAGATTATCTGTTGGCATGGGTACCGTGTCTGATACATGATATATCTTGGTTGTCTTGGATGTTATATTTTATACTAAATATCTCTTGATTCACTCAGGTGTTATAACTTATACTAGATATCTCTTGGTTAACTTCGGTACCATGCCAGATATGGAATATCTTTTAGTTGACTCGAGTACCATGTCTGGTACATGTTTTCGTATGATTGGCTCAATATCATCCTTGATACATGTTTTATACGATTGGCTCAAGAACCGTGTCTGTTACAAGTTTTATTATTCTTATGTGTATTGGTTCCTTGAGTGAACTAAATTGTTTTTTATGATGTGTTGATCATGTTGGTCATTGATTAGCCTAGTTTTTGTGTTTAAATACTAAGATAGACCATGAGTAGATTGAGATTGCATGTTAAATACCGTAGACTATGCTTTAAGGATTCTTAGATGGTCCAAGTAACTTGAAAGGTGAGTGAGACTCAAATATGGATAAGTATGATGTTCTTTTCATTTTTCATGTGGTGATTAGGCAAGATTGATGATAGGGGTATGATTCTTAGGCAATGTTTTATAGCCTTTTATGTTAAAGTTATATATCTGATCAAAATAGGTTTGAGAAGTCTTGGATTGGTATAAAAAGGATAGATTTGGAAAGTCATAAAAGGTAGGCTTGGGAGCTTAGGGTGACAAAAAAGGTAAGCTTGTGAAAGACCTAGTTTGTTAGAGGCTCGGGTTATGACCAGGTATGAAGGGGGGAGGGAGATTGGCTCCTAGCGATGAAGTTGGCAGCAAAAGGTTGTAGAGAGGTTAGAGTATAAAAGGATGGGTCTAGGAATAGCATATCTGGAATAGTAGAGGGGTATGGTGACCAGGTTTGGAATGAAAATTTTTTCATATAAGATGTCTTTTTGAATATTTGCATGATATTATGTGATAGATTTTGGTTATTAGTGATGCCTACAGTACGTGTTGTTTGTGCTGATACTATTTTTACTATTTCACTTGGCATAGTTTGATTGTAGAATCAGTTTCATAGATGAAGAAGATGGTGATCTCCAACAACTTCTACCTCTCTCTTTTTTTGGATGGAAGTTGTGTCTTATTTTCTTGTTTTGTACTCTCTTATTAGCTCTTATACCTATTTAAAGTTCCTTAGAAAGGTTTCGTGTATTTGTTGAGATTGACTCAGGTGTTTTATTGAGATAATTATATCATGATTCATCTTACTTTCGGATTACCAATTTTAAAATAGGGTGATCAGGGTTATTCTATCTAGGTATTAGAATAGGTGCCCACACGACTTAATGGGTTAGGTCATGACACCTCTCTAATCTTTCAAGGTGTTAACCTTTTTCAAAAGAATTTTCTTTGATATCGATTGTTATATGTTTGTCACCTATATTCTAAAAGGTCTAGGTTCATACAACAATTACAGAAGAAGGTAAGGTGCAAAATAGTATATCAACACAAAAAATTTACGTGAAAAACTCCTTATTTAGGGGAGGCAAAAATCACAACCTATTTCTAATAGGATTTTCTCACTCTCCACTAGAATATGAGCGACTTTTACCTACTGAATTGAATCTACCACCCCCCACCTCAATCCTCAACCATTCTCTCTATTTATTGGTACCTTCTTCAATTTCTTCAAAGACTCTACCTAATTTATGAAGTCCCTTACAATTCAAAACAACCACCTAATTCAAATCTCTAGAAATGTCATGAGCGTACAATGTGAAAACCACAAGAATCTAACTATTAAAACTCAAGAACAATATAAATAACTCCTGATAGGAACATATTTTATGCTGTCGTAGCGGATGACTCTTCTCCTGACAAGACTCTTAAATAGATTAGTCTCTCTACATCTCCCATTTTTGCGATTCCAACTATAAAACATCAAAGCAATGCTCTATATAGGAGTAAAGTAGTCATTTATGTTTCTTCAAATCCAACCAAGACTTGGTTCAAGACTTTCCAAGAAATCAATCCTTGTTTGACTTGTTTTACAATTGGCCAATTTTTTCTTATTCCAAACTAAATCCATATGTTCAATAATAGTAATATTTTCATGTATCAACTCTTGTTTCCTGTAGAATTAAATTATGTCTTAATCTCCAAATAGCTTCTCATGCATAGATCAAACAATCTCCCCGTTTTGTTTGAAGGAACTAATTTGCTCATCAAGTCCTCATTGGTGTTGCCAACTTCATTAGTTCTTTTGGGAGATTTGCTAAGGATCTAATTCTTGTACTTCTCTGTTCATTTTCTTTTTACATAGATTATCACTTGTACAATGTCAATCATCAAAATTCCATAATTCTTGGATCAAAGCAGCTGAACAATTAATCATATTAAACATTACATCCGTTCGTGCTCGAAAAGAATATTATATCAGAGGCATAGCTTATCTATAAACTTCATTTCTATAGAATACTAGTCGCAAAAGTCGTGCGCTGCACAAACCCAATATATATTATTTTTCTTTCTCAATTTATGTTATTCAGATAAAATTTGGAAAGTCAATAATTGTAATACAATTTTTGATATTTTAAGTTGTTATTTATTTGATTTATAATATTTTTAAAGTAGTTTTCAAATAATACATATTACTCTCTTTGTCTCAAGTTATGTGGTCTTAATAGGATTTCGAGAATCAATCAAACTTTTTATATTTCTTTTAAATATTTAAAATTATTAATTATTGTGATTTACAAAACTTTTATGTTATTTTAAATAATATATGTCACTCCTTCAGTCTCAATTTATGCGCACTAATAGAATTCTGAAAGCCAACTAAACATTTTATATGTCTTTTAAATAGTTTAAGATCTTAATTATTAAGATTTACAGTATTTTTTGCGTTGTTTCCCAATACATATTACTTTCTCTGTTCCATTTTATGTGACACTAGTAAAATTTTAAGGGAGATTTATCATATTTTTTACATTGTTTTCAAAAATATATTACTTTATCTCTCCCATTTTATGTGGCACCGATAAAAAGACAAACAAATTAAAGCGGAATAAATACCAAAAAATTACAAATGTACCCTCAAGCTGCTCAATCAGACATGTCGACCAGCTGCCAGCTTACTCAAAAATTATGGAAGTACCCTCAAGCTGCTCAAAAAGGCATATCGACCAGCTACCTGCTTATGCGACTTATAAGAAAGAGATAGTAATAGATTATAGAAAGATTGTTTTTGAAAAATCTTTGACTCACGTAATGTATATAAAAAAAGAAAAACTTAGAGTAGTTCTTTCATTAAGTAAATAATTACTAATTGGGGTCTTCCACGTTGAACTAAAACCTTTATTACATGGGAACTTCAATAATACTTTAATACTCGTCTTTAAGTGCTGACAAAAAGAACATACCATTATCAAGCTGTTTATGAGCCCATACCAGATAACATGCTTTGACTTAGGAGACATTACTAGTTATCACAAGCAAATTTTCAAATGTATTGAAAAAAGAAAATGCATTTACTTCCGACTTTATAACTCATACTGATTCTTCCAAAAGGAAAAACAACAGAAGAAACAATTAATAACTGAAAGTTACATCAGTACAGTATAACGACAGATATTGCCTCCCCAAAAAAAAGAACATATAAAATTCCAACATTGAGTCAGCCATGGTCAAGTTCTTTTGTATAGTAAAAGATCAGTTCTGAGACATAATAACTTCTGTGTCATAAGTTAGCGCCTCAGATTTCCTATTACACTTCAAAGACATTACACAACAGTTTTTTACAAAAGAATACTAGCTTTATAGTTTAGTTCACAAGTACCACGGAGGGATAATCTATGAAGGACAGAACTGCTCTAGTATGACACCATGTCTATTTAACTTATGTTTAAATCATATATTGTTTTAAAGATAATCCACTTGAAGCCTGCAAAATCAGGGAACTCTTCACCATGCATTGTGCTTCGGAAAATGACCCAAGTATAAATATAGGTAAGTACACAAGTCAAAATTGACTCATTCTCACTCTGTCTCCCATCCAGGGATATTAGCAGTAGCTTCATTAACCATCTTCACTAATCTTACCTGCAAAAAGGGAAAGAAACCCGACATGAGCAGTGATAAAACCAAGTCTGGTTCCTTGCAGATACTGACGCTTTTTCCTCCCCACTTGCATGTCTGCTTGCATCAATCATTGTGATGAGATTTAATCGCTTTCGTATCAAATACTAAATGTTTGCATGTATGCCCACTGGTTAAGGACAAATGATATGCTTTGGGTTAAAAAGGAAATGAACAGATCTGTCATGCTCTAACTGAGGCAGACATGTTACATGTCTCTCCACTTAAGTTCATCGCAGACCAATATTATACAAAATTGGAAATTAAAAGAAATGCTAGAAGTTCTCTATCTTTTCAAGTAATAGCATATAAATCTCTTATAGCACCAAGACTCCAGGGAAAATAGGATCTAAAATAAAAACTATGCATAATTTTGGTGATAGTAATAGGATTTTTCTTTTCCTTTTCCTTCTAGAAGAGCCATATTTATCAGTGTCATCATATTAGAACTGATTGGGTCTTTCCTGACAGTTGCATGTTATTGGGGCTTTCATGATGGTTCCGTAGATCAGGGCTCACAGTTACCACTCTCTGATTCAGAAAAAAACGGATAACACTTGCGCAAATATGCTAGTATAAATGATGGCTTGTGAAATTACTTAATCTAATGCCTGCTTAGTTTCTTGTTGATGAGTTGCTTTTAATTATTCATGGACATTCCATTAATTATGTTCCATGACCACTAGGAAGAGATTTGTCCTAACTTGGGGAGACAGCAAGCTAATTCTAATGTCAGTCTGTTGCCATTTTCTTGTGATACTTCAATGCACAACATAAGAACACCTGCTTCATACTGAGATAATAATTGAGCCATCATAAGTTTGAGGAAGTCATCCAAGCACATAAGGATGAACTCATGTTTGATGTAGAATTGACTTTTTAGATCTAATTTACCAAGGGTAACTTCAAGGGCAAGTTCACTGATAATTTACAACTTCGATATTGGGAATAGGATGTACTTTGAAATTATTGAAGAAGAAGAGTTTTGCATGATAAGTTTAATAATTCGAATCTGATGGGTAGAAACAATTTGCATGGCAATTGGAAATATGTGCTGGTAGCGTATAGTGCAATGCATAAGGGAAGTATTGTATACATTAAAGGGCAGTAAATTTATGAAAACAACAACATGCATACAGAGGAAATATTTTCTCAAGATGAAACCTGTACAATGGCTAAGGTGATTCTCATGTCAATCTATTCCCATTGGTCCATCCTACAGGCTACAGGCTTCACATCTTGAGAAAAAAATGTCAAACAATATTTGTTGCTTGAGGCTCTAGAGTCGCAAATTTTTATGATAGAAGAAAGATAAACTGCTGAAAATATGAGGTAAAAAAATGAAGCTAGGAAACAAAGGGAAGCCATAACATAAGCTAGTACCTTTTGACCACATCACGAAAGGGAGGTCAATTGGATAGAAGTGTGCAAAACAAATGCAATGGAACAATACCAAAATTACAGATGAACTCTGTTGTTTTCACAACATACAAATATCTGCAATCTCAATTTTTAAGTTGGCAGTATAAATTTGAATGATTTTCCAGGTACTTTTTTTAAAGTTAACAGTTCTACAGCATACCGTAAAGCTATAAACAGAGGTTTAAATGTACCACACTATCAGGAACCCCTTGAGGGGGCAAACTGAGATTTTTTGGTGGAGGGCCTCGAAGGTAAGATCTTTTGTCAAATCTCCATTCACCAATCCTTCCATATGTCAACTCTCCCTGTTTAATCATCAAAAGGATTAAATAAATGGCAAAACAATGTTTGTTGAAGATTATGCTGAGAAAATTCCATGTTTACAAGAACAGAATCTGTAAGTGTTTGTTTTACCTTCATATTATAATCACATCCATAGGTATAATGAATAATAAACCTCTTTCCAACTTCCAGATCCCAAGGTGGCTGAAAATGACCGACATTTGTTAGTTAGGGATTAGTCAAGCATAACATAATGAAGAAAAAGATATTTTAAATTAGCTCTTGTAGACCTGTAGCATGAAGTCCTTTCGAAGAATGTGCCGTACACCATGTAAAGCAGATGCCACCGCATAGCCATACCTGAAACAAGGAAATAAAAATTAAATTTAGACTTCAAAGCCAAACATAATATCAACTACAAGCAACAACTGAAATGAGAAACATAAACATCACATACATTTCCAGAACCCAGCCAAAAGCCTTGTCAGTTTCTGGATCATCTTTCATCCTCAACGAAATATTCATCCACGTAGGAGCAATTTTCTCCAAAATGTACTGCAACAATCAGAAAACTAAAAATGATTAATGAACCAGAGAAATAACCAGCCCAAAAAACTAGACATAATAATGAGATTGGACAGCATTTTCATCACATAGCATATGGTATTGTTAATGCCATTCAGCAGGCAAGAATTTTAAAAGACCTTCGCCAGCCATAACAGAATACTGTTTGGTTCAGCATATTACAGCTAACCTTTTTAATTATTACTGGAGAATTTCCAATTGGATCAACATTAGTCACTGGGCCTAGCTCCTCTGGATAGTATTTTCGTATAATTTCCTCATGTTCTGATGGTTTTATGTAGAAAAAGGGGAATGCGGCTGGGTGATCTCCACGAGCCAAGTTTGGTAAGGGATTTGCAAATATATGGTCGGGCTCTGCCATTAGAATGTATCTGCATCAGTCATAGCATATTGTACTGTTCAGACCATATGCATACAAGAAAAAAATGGCATACATTATCCAGCATAGTGACTTACTCTTCTTCAATCGTTGCCTTTTCAAGCCACTGAACAAAAGCCCATGGTCTGTTAAGGACAATATAACCCTGAAGATAAAATGGAAAAGTTAGGATGAAAATATGTTGCTAGTGAAGCAACTTAAGTAATTAAACTCAGAGAACCAAAGCTTTCGAAGAAATAAAAGATATAGTCATAACAACTCAATTTCGAAACTACTCGAGGCTCCCCATGGTTTCAAACAGCAGATGACCAGTCGTTAATTCATTTGTAAGCCGTTGAAAGAGAAAAAGTTAAATCATTTTCCTGTTCTAAGCTATGAGCTTTGTAAGCCGTTGAAAGAGAAAAAGTTAAATCATTTTCCTGTTCTAAGCTATGAGCTTCCCAAGAAAGCACTCAAGTTTCCCTCTGACAAATATTTCCTTGAACAAAGGAAAATAATTTGAACAGGCCAAGCCATATCACCCCCTAAACTCATCCAAAAGTTCATACATAGTTTGAGCCTCAGGACATAAGATAAGAAAGACCTAAACTGAGCAGATAGAAAACCAAACTATCTTGGCATGCACTAGCAGAAATTGAAGAGCAACACTATAGGAAAGAGTTTTGAGTCAATTTCATCTTGGCTAGTCTATAGCAGGAAAATTTGTCATGGCCAACTCTAACTGATTCGTTAAACATGACCATCTTTTTTATATGCTTATTTTCTCTTCCTTTCCACCAAGAATCTTTCCCCTTCCTATTTCCTTGACAAGCTCTGTGCAAAATAAAAAGTTAACTTGTCAAAAGAGATGAGATTTTTGGCATATCAACATTTTCTTACGTCCTTGAGAGAGGATACTATTTGTCATATCTAGAATCACCATCACCTATTCTTTTTTGAGAAAGAAAAAGAATAGATTAAGATGATTCCAGATGTGACAAATAGTCCAGAATTATTGTCACCTATTACATCAGTTTTTATTCAATAGTTTCTTTAAGCAGGATGAAGGGGAATATTAGCTTCTCCAACTGATAGTCTAATATTTAACAATAAACAAAACTGACAGTCTAATATATGGAAAGGATGGTACCCTAGGCTAAAAGAAGATCTCTCATATGATTGATTATACATATTTTGAAACCGATAGGAGTACAAGACAAGCTCCAATCTATGCAAAGCCCTTCTCACAATCTTTTTTCTTTGTTCATAAAAAGTATTGTATATGTATGAAATAGAAAATAAAGAGAAAATCATACATATTTCAAGTGAAGGCATACATTTCAACACTCCAGTGAAGGGGAAAGTGGGTACTTCCCCTTGCTATTGCCGTGGGTCCGAAAACCCAGCTTGTGCAATCTTTTTATTTACAGCACAGAAAGATTTACTCAAATAAGCATCAGTGAGATAGGATCCAACTCCCCCCGATACCTCAAGGGAATAACACAAGCTTTAGGCCTGATTGGGTTATGTTTCTGTTTTTATAAACAAGTTGTTTAGTTCCTACAGTACAATAATAGGAACTCTACTGTAAGATTCTTTTCCCGATCAAACTTAAATCTTAAAGAAACATCTAAGAAGCTTTCTGACTCCCTCCCTGTATTATTTTAGTGATCATGGGTTCAGTCACTGCCTTCATTAATTGTTGAACACCCTCAATGAAAATCTGTATATGCCACTGAGAAGAGCATATTCCCATACAGTGAAACTTTCCGAAACCAAAATTTAAGATACTCACCAATCCTTCCTCCAAGCCACAAAACTAATCAATCCCAAGAAAAGGGGTAAAGTTATCATTTCAATAGGTAATAATCAAATTATCAAGACCAAAGAGAGTACACCTTTCCAAGATAACTTTAACATGAAAAAGAATTATGAAATTTTCACTTCCTCGGTCTCAAAATATCAATTCCGAGTTTCTCACAGAGTTGTAATAAACATTTAAAAGAGTAAGAATGTACTCATATCATATCCCACGACAAAAAACATATGAGGATACACAATTAACAAAATTCCACAACTAACAGTTTCAAATATTTCAAAAATACACAAAACCCAAAAGAATAATTCAATACACAAGCAACTGAAAGCCACTTCCTCCATGTCTCAAAGTAAAAGGGTGTCTCGAAATTAACCATTAAAATCAAGAAACTTGTACTCACCCGATCCAATCCTTCAGGAAGAGGATCAACAACAAAAGTAGGAATCTCCTCCATCAAATTATCGGGTTTACCCGAATGCAGAACCCGAGTGAACCCACCCATATCGGATCCATCCCTCTCCTTCATCCTCTTATACCAGTAATACATAATCCTACACTGCCACTTACTGTACGGCGCATCCGTCGCCGTCAATGCCACGTGAAATTTCCGGTCACCGGATTTAACTAAGCTCGATTCCTGAACCGGGTCGAACCATTCGGATCCTCCATCATTGATACTAGTACTAACAGTGTTACTTCTTGCTATTGCTCTGTTGTGAATTATCATAGTAACCAAATTGTATGTCGCAAAGAAGAAACCCAATGCGAGTAACACCAGTAACAATGGCGAAACCCCACCCATATTCTTTCGTGGCATCATCTCGACAATTGGATCATCAAACTTTTGTGGGTCTTTGCGTAAGGAGAAGAATGAAGTACTGAAGAGGAGGAGGAGGAGAAGAACGTTATGGGATTTTCAACGCTGTTATTAAAGTTGAACAAACGTGAAAGTTATAGAATTCTTTTTTATTTGTTCATTGTCAAAATTGGACTTCTTATTTAATATATAGTGTTAGTGGATGCTAGTTTTGTTTTCCTGTTTTGTCTTTATATTTAATTTTAATTAAAGCAAAATAGAAAAAGCATCCACTATTTAAAGATAATTATAATCTGGAAAACTCAATTAACTGAATTACTACAAATTTTACTATAAATGTTTTTTAAAAAAATTCTTAAATAAATAAAAAGAGAGTCGACCTAAACAATTACAATATTTGAATGTGTGTATATGTTTTTCTTTACGTTTTTTATGCTACTTTCTCTATTATATTTTAGTTGTTATATTACATTTTTTACGAAAAATATTATAAATTATAACTTTTTTCATATCAATATCAGACAATATGATACAAAAATACATCTTAAAATGATAGTCATAATTCATATTATTTGACTATCAAAGAGAAAACTATAATAATTAAAAAGGGAAAAAATAATTAGTTAATGTTTAATATTTTTAAAAATAATCATTATTAAGGACAAGATTGACAAAAATATACTTAATTATATCTTTATTTGGTAAAATGATTATTATTTTAAATTATTATTTATAGTAAGTATGATAAACAAAGTAATAGGAGTAAGAAATACGCCATGCGGACTTGCTAAATCTATAGACTAATTTCATTTTATCGATGTTTGAGGTTTCTTCTTCTTCATTTTTCTTCATCTCATAAATAAACATTTTGTATGTTAAAGTCAAGTTTTTTAATGTGCCTTGAGGAAAATACAAAGCTTTGATTAGGTGTGAACAAAATAAAAAAATCATTTCAATTTACAAATCAAATCAAATTGAGGAAAAATTTGATTAGTGGTTGATTTGATTTGATTTGATTTTTTTAATTATTAAATATACAATTTATTTTAACATATTGTTTAAAAATTCAAATCAGTTCAAAAAAATTTAAAAATTCATATTTTATTCATTCTCTATTCAATTGTCACATAAATAATCCTTCACCTTCCCACTTAACTTTCTATTGCCCTAAATTCACTCCTAAATTACAAGCTCCATTCCTTTTTTTGATTTACAACGGTCTTAATCTAATTTTTCTTATGAATTTCAAATTCTAAGAAAAATAGGAGAAGTTCTTCCTCTTCATTGTTGTTGTTGAGTACTACTATTCATTGTTGTTGTTGAGTACTACTATTCATTGTTGTTGTTCAACACACCTAGTCAATAAGAAAAAAATTGATTTCGAATTTTTGTTGTTCATTCTAAATTGTTGATACATATGTATTCTCATCTATCTTTTATTAATGTACTCATCTTTCTCAAACCTAAGAGGTTTTTCAAACAGAAGATGCTATTACTTGCGACTTTGATTCAGATGATAATGGGTTTCATGAAAATATATCCAAATAAATGATGTAAAGTAACTGTGGAAAAAGAACCCTAAAAAAAGACGTAGAAAAGTTGATTTTTTTTCTTTGCTTTCAGTATATAAGATTGTTAAATTTTTTTTGTTGTTGTTCATGTTTTTGTGATACATATAGATTCAGTTTTTAATATATTTGATTGTTTTTATTTCTTAAATTAATCTATAATGTCTTTTGTTTCAACATTATGATATATTACATTTCAATTGTATTTTCGAGATGAATTATGTTATCATGATACATTACTATTTATGTATCTTGTTTAAATTGATAAATATTGTATTTCTATCAATTACATTAAATAAGTAATTATTGCCCAAAAGATGATAGATTTGAGATAGATATATTATCGTGTGTTAGTCATTGTGTACCAAATACATTTATTATAAATTTGAATGTATCTATCAAGCCAAAAAAATTAGTGCATGATACATTATTGTCACGACCTGGATAGGGGCCTAGATGTGACATGGTGAAGGAGAACCCGAAAGTCTTCAATCAAGCCATCATAGCATCATCACACACATCATCGGCTCGGAAGCGCGAAAGCAGAACACATAGCACATAAGCTCTAAGGGAATCGGGGCTTTGGACTCAAGCTATGGGGTGTTGCCGGGAATGGGATAAACATGAATTCACATAGCACATAGTAAATCACAACTCCCAACATCAAGTCATAAGCATAATCAATAACATTCCTCATAATCAAGGCTCAGAGCATAGTATTACATAATCATAATAGTCAACAATTACAAGTCAACGTACAAGAGTTTTATTTGTCCAACAATGCCTCTACATAGATAAAGCAGGGCCTTGACATAGTTTGAGGCTCACCCTCAATACATAGATAAAGAAAATAACATAACAAGCTAGGTAGATAGAAGGTGGCTATTTCCCTTGAACAAAAGGGCTCACCACTAGCAAGTCTTCAAGATAATCAAGTGTCGTCCAGTAGAGTGTAGAAGTTGTCTCCGGTCCCTACATGGTTAGAACAAGTAGACAAAGAGTATGGTTTAGCACATAATATGTACTAAGTATGCGAGCATGCAATGCATATGACAATATAGTATGACCAAGCAACATGACAACGGGACAAGTGGTACGAAAGGAATGCATGTAGCCAAAGAGTAATATAACAATATGTCATGCCATGATGCATGAGATGCAATCCTACAATCATAACATAGCGGGGATGTGACCTCAACCGACAACGGAGAAGACCTGAGCGAGCTACTACTCGGATCCGGACTACTTTCCAAGTAGGTCCCTAATCACCCTTAAATAAGGGGAAACATACAAGTCTTCCCATCTAGGGAGAAATCCCATGTTAGCACATGGTTTGACGGAAAGGAGTATGGACCCTGTGGAGATAGTCCACCCCGACTCCAATCCTTTGGCACTAAGCCTCATCCCACGGGAATACATATATATACATGCAACTTCAAACCGAAAGACTTACATTTTTTTTCAAATCATGTATCATTAGTCAAAACCAAAACCATTGATCAAAACCATGCTTATGCTTAGGCTAAAGACCATTAAGAATTTCCAAAATCATTTTCATAATCATTCCATATCAATGCAATAATAGTAGCCCATCTACATAGCTTATCATATTAAACCTTCAAAACATAACAAAGTGGTGCAAGCACCCAAAATGCTCAAAGAGCCATAACAAGAGACTATGTGATCACAAGC
>JBCEWC010001977.1:0-37085 GCA_038996855.1 Solanum aculeatissimum
AAATTAAAATAATAATGTGGGAAACGAGAAGTCAGATTTTGAAAAATAGTAGGAGCATTAATTTTAATTTTAATTTTCAGCACTATAGCTATCGGGTTATCGGATCCCCGATATTAAAATTCTTAAACCTGAACCGATAACCGACAATCCATTATTATTTTTGAATAAACCGTTAACCGATCCAATAAGTCAATAACCCGACTCAATAGTCCAATAAATCGAAAAATCGGTTCAGATTAACGATTTGACCCGAATTTTGCACAGCCCTACAAGGTGCTCTTTCTCCGGATGCAATAGCCAAAGTAAGCATGCTTCTTGTTATACCTTAAACTGTATTGAATGAACATTGAGGTGAAGTTCTTACACTTGGAACTAGTAAGGTTGCAATCTATGATACCCTTACCAATTACGTCGAAGGTTAAGTACGAACTGTTCTAATCATCTTGTAGCCAAGTAGGTTTGCATTGGTGATATGATCTCTACATGTTCCGAAATCTGAAGATCCAAATACTCAAACCAAAATACTGAGAGATCAGGAGAGAAGCTTCATTCTAGTGGTGGTTAAGAAATTATGTCGTAGTAGTTTCTAAATTACTTCAGTTGACTAGTAACCTTTTTCCACATAGATCTGCTTCTTTCTTTTATGTATGGTCAATTGACCTTCACAAAGGGCACATTGATTTTTCTTCTGATTCAGGTACTTAATCTGGAGGCTATGGACAATAGCAGGCACTGGAGAATCATGGGATGTAGTGCATACACCGGAGATGGGCTACTTGAAGGATTTGATTGGCTGGTTCAAGACATCGCATCACGAATATATATGCTTGATTAAGTGAAGTTAACATTAGTTACTGCTCATCTATGCAGGCCTCAAATGACTACCTGTGAGGAAAATTCTTGTAAGACCCTTCCAAATATGCCAGCGTCTATATTGTAATTGTAGCAGGTTGCACAAACTAATGACTTTTTTTTTAACCCCTTCCTAGGAGCACCCACCTTTTTTGCTAGTGATTCGAACTCAACCTTCGAATTGGAAGTAAGGGTATTTACTATCCAAACAATTCCCTCTTGTCACAAACTAGTGACTCTATCTTGCACGATTCTAAGAACTGATGATGATATATATCCTTAATCAAAAAAATTCTTCACTGATAAATAGTTAGAATATATGGGGATCATTCCAGCTATGTACGAAATCCTTGATTAAACAAAAGAAAAAGTGTAACATCTCAAGAAACGAGAAGAAGAAAAATTAGTTTTGACATGTTCGCTAAAGAAAGTTCCCTTTCATTGTACACCTGTTATTGCTTGGATGAAAGGTTTGTAAAATACGGAGAATCATATATAAGCTTTGATGAGAAGTCGTCGATTTTATTAAAGGAAAAATTATCTAATTACACAAATGTTTCTATTAGATATACTAATCTACTCTATAGTTTGAAATAAGAGAGAAGTACAAAAAAAACTCTTGAACTTGACACGAATTATTAGTTTCGTCCGACATGATTGATAGGCTTAAAAATACCCTCAACTTGGCGAATTAAGCTTAAATACACCCTCCAACTTGACACGAATTATTAGTTTCGTCTCTAAACTATTGATAGACTTAAAAACACCCCTCAACTTGGCAAATTAAGCATAGATACACCCCTCCCATACCACATGACATAACAAGTGAGTACAATTTATTTAAAGCACGTGAAAGGTTAAAATAAAGTTCACATCAGCCTTAATTTTTCCTTTTAAAAGAAAAAATTCCTTCAATTTTTAGTTATCAACTACTAGAATACTCTTCTTTCCATTTAACCTTTCCTTCATTAATGGTGACGTCAAAGCAAAATCTTTTTTTTTTTTCATTCTCGTTTTTATTGTTTGATTCTCTTTCTTTTCCTATTTTGTTTATGATTATTTTTTGTCAATTTGGACTTTCGACAACGTTAAAGTTTTCATGGTTGGATGACAATCTTGTAAGAAGATTTTGGGATTATAAAAATTTGGCTGCAAATGAAGCTCTACAAAATTTCAAATCAAAATCTAATAAGTTATAGAAACATGAAGTTAATGGATATTTTTAAGTCTATCAATAGTTTAAGAATGAATTTTATAATTCGTTCCAAGTTCGAGGGTGTATTTAAGCTTAATTCGCCAAGTTGAGGGGTATTTTTAAGCCTATCAATGGTTTAGGGACGAAACTAATAATTCGTGTCAAGTTTGAGGATGTTTTTAATACTTCTCTCTTGAAATAATTATATATTGTCTTACTAATTAATAATCACATATCAAATTTCAAGTTAGAAACAACACTTCAAAATTTGCCTTCGACATATGCATCTTTGATACTAAATGTATGTATTTTTATATTTAATACATTCTAAAATTAAGATACATATGTAGAGAGGCGAGCAAACAAGTCAATATGTATCTTTGATATCGGGTACATGTATTTTTTGGTATTAGATACATTTTGAAATACAAATATATAGGGAGAGGCAAGCGAGAGAGTTATTGTATCCCAATTACTTGCAAAATTATGCTTGAATTCAATGTTTGGATAAAATTACACTTAATTTGACTTGCATGTTAGATACATGTATTTGCCCCGTGGCCGGGGTGGGGGGGTGGGGGTGGGGGGGATCGTACAAAAGGTAATTTCCAATAGACCCTTTTTGAATATTAAAGGAGGAGAATAAATAAGAGCCAAACTCATAAACTATCACTATAAGCAAAAGGAATTGGATCCTCAATAGGCAGATGAATACAGAAATTCTGCAATGGAAACCAATACAATTTATTGATGGAATGCTTCTCTAGCGTCCAATTTAATATACACAAAGTCAATGTGGAAAATGAAATAATAGGAAGTGCCCAAAGGGTACAAAAATACAAATCTTCTGAAAAGAATAGATGAAAAAAGGGGATATCGTGGAGCTAAAAAATATCAATGTTTACTCGTTTATCTAACTGGAAGTGTTGCTGATCACGCGTGCAGAGTCACTTGCATCACATATCAATACAGCCGGTCCTGGGTTGAGATGGCTTGCTAACTCGGGCTGGAGCTTGCAGTACTCGTTCTCGACAAATCTTGTAGCTTCTTCTGCTTTATCTGCTTCTACAAATGCAAGGCAGCAACCGCGGAATCCTGCACCACTGAAACGTGTCCCAAATACCCCAGGAGCCTTCAGAAGAACTTGATATAGCTGTATAAGTGGTTCACAACCTGAAATCATTGAAGTGAAGTGCAAGATTTGGTGATTCTTTGTGCCTCGACATAAACTATCGAGAGCTATATATCGAAACAATGAAACTAGATATCAACTAAGAAGGGTAACACTTACCACACTCATAGTTTTGAATAGAACTTAGACCAGATGCTGTAATAAGCTCTCCGAATTCTTTAAGGTTTCCAGAAGCCCAAGCCTCAAGTCCTAAAACAGACCACACATGATGTTTAGTTATGAATGACTGTCCCAAAGCTAAACATAAAAATAAGAGTAAAGATCTGTACGGTACTACCTTTCATAACTCTCTCATTTTCAGAGAAATAATGTTCTGCTCGTTTCGCTAGGTTGGCTTCCAATTTGCTCTGAAAAGAAAATTCCAAAAAACAAGGTATAATAAATACAACTGATCCATATAAATGAGAAGAAGATTTTCACAAACAGACGTCACAAACGACATTTGTATAATGATGGTTGAGAAATTAAACATCTAACATTTACTTGTGGATTTTACCTTGTGGGCTTCAAAAACTTCTGGTTTAACTGCATAAATAATAGATTTATTATCAACATCATCATTAAAGCTGCATCACTATTTCAACGACAAATGCAAGCCAAGTACCCTACCGTTCGATAGAACAGGTTCCATCTCTTCATTTCCCGAAGCTCTTGAGGTCAATGTTATAGTCAAAAGATGAAAAGAAAAAAAAACCATGAGTGTCTTGCGAGCTCTGATAGAAATCAATTACATCTCATTGAAACTTCATCCCACTTCAATTGCATTACGAATAATTCAATAAGATATCATTAATCTTTGGAATGCTTCAAGCTTTCAGGAAAGTCCAGAAGAAGGCTTGAAATTCAATTAGTAAACAAGACATATTTGTCTTAATGGAGAGTGACCCTATATCTAGGATTTACTGTTCCAAGTCTTAGAATTCAATCAACCACCGCATTTATTCCATGACCATAACGTGAAAAAAGAAAAAACGTTTGGCATTCCAGGATGCAAGTTTCAATAGTAGGAAATTATCTTACTGCAACAGAATTTTTGCAGCCTCTTGACACTCCGCAACTCGCCGATTATATCCAGGGTTTGTTGTCAATGCCTGTTTCAGACCTGAAAAGGCCAGCAATATCTTGTATGCATTACCTAACTCTCCTTCATGATTATTTTGCACCTTTGGTGGATATACCAGTTTGTGTTTTATGGTCTGCACATGTGGTCTATAATTGTCAGAGTTTTCCAGAGAACACAAAATCTGTATCAGAAGAAAACAACAGAAGATGCCATAATTTAAAACTGAAATTGTAACAAGAGAAAAGTTGGTGCAGAATGACATAAACGACAAGGCAAACCAACTCATCATGCAGTTTTGGATACTGACAAATTATTTCTACTTCTATGACCAAATTCCTAAATTTTCCTCCTTTCTTTCTTGAACATAGCTATGCTTGCTTAATGTTCCTATCTTTAATTATTCGGGAGTGACATCTAAATCCTTTTCAGACATCTCAAGAGCATTGCAAATTAATTAAGGAAGAGAAAGTATCAGTTTTACCTGATGCTAAGGATGAACATACAAAAATTCAAGGGCAGGAAGAGCTTTCTAATAACTTCTCAAAACTCAATTAACATAAAAGATTATATGATAAATCAACCTTTTATTGTGTGAAATAAAACGCATCACCTTGCAGTTCATGAAGGTCAAACAGCCATAGCTTGATAACAATATTGCAGACTGATCCAATATCCCATTTTTCAGACCTAAATATTCATTCTCAATCAGCCTGCACACAACAAAAGTAACAGGGGATTCATACCCAAATAATTTCAACAAGTGAACAAGTAGGATCCAGAGCATGTTTACATAAAAAGCAATACAGAAATCTAAAGATACAAATTAAGCATTGCCCTCTAATTTTTGGTCTCTTTCAATAAAAAAAATTATCAAACAAACTGATGAATTAAAGAAATTTGGAAGTTCATGATTGGGACTTGCCGGATGAAGATAATAGATGTTTAACAGTTCAGAAAATATCTATGATGATTAAATTCATTTGATAAAGTAAAAGTGACAATAATAACTTAATGATGAGAAAACAAGAAGATGAGAAAAAATTGAGATGGAAAATTCAAAATGCCTGTCACAGACCCTCTTAAACAGGTCAGCTTCTGAAACATTTAACAGGTATCAATTGCTCATACCTCTTTGTTTTCTTTTACAGAAGTGTTCCCTACAACCTAATAAATTTTCACTATATTAGTTATGAGTTTGCACAGGAAGCAATTGTCCTATGGGAACACTATAACAAGTTTATAACACAACCAAATGAGACCACACGATTTTCTACATAGAATCTTAAACAATCTTATGAAACGCCATAATTGCCTAATCTGAAAGCAAAATGAGAGTGAAACAAGTGCACAGCGTAATAGGTGCAACTACCTCAGACTCTATTCATGGTTTTACGTACAGGCTTTAACATCTCAACAGGTATAAATAAGCATTAAAGGCATCTTAAAATGAAAAACAAAAAAAGATAACTAGAAGGCATATGAAACTAAAATTCTTGGCAGATTATCAGTTGCCTGTGCAGATGGCTGACAGATACAGTTTCAGCCCTCCACAAGGTCATTTTAAACTTGGCATAAACAGAAACTCAAACTTGGCCTCAACAGGCAAACAAGCACTCCCAACTTTGAAAGTGCAAATCTAACCACCTCAACTCATCTCCACTGTGTCAGATGAACACTCCAACTTACAAAATTATCATCTAGATACCTCAAAAATTTATGTGCCAAGTCAACGCCAGGTGTCCATGAGACACAGTGGGAACGAGTTGAAGTGTTCAGCTGCCAATTGAGACCAAGTTGAGGTGTCTAGATGTGCCCTCTCAATGTTAGAGCGCTTACTTGCCAACTGAGGCCAAGTTTGAGGGTCTGTTTTTGTATAATGCTTTTAAACTTTAGTATTGAACTTCCACCACACTGCTTACAATAGGCAACTACCCTAAATGACACTTAAGAATGATGCTCACAAGCAATTTCAAAATGGAAATGTCTCAAGAAAAAAACTATACATAAGCAACTTCTAAACATGAAACATCCTACCATGCATATGTTGGGGATAACTGAAGAATTCATAATACAAATTTGTCAATATATTCATATTAAGTATTTCTTTGTCCATATTCAAAGAAATCTTGATTGTTGAGACAGGTAAAAGAAGTGGATATATCTTTTTCCCGAAGGTAATGGCCCTACTCAGACAAACGATAATGCTCCTATTCTAGCAAGTATTATGCAGCTCGCTGTTCTCTTTATCTAAAAGCTCTCAAAATAATTATTAACAGATCAATGGCACAAATTAAATAGCAAAGGAAGCACTAGGTATCTTAAATAAATTAGCTAGTAACAAGGACGAGACCACTGTACAAGTAACACACCTATCGTATTCAATATTTTCTGTTGGGCTCACGTCAAGACCATTCGCACTTTCAAAAGCCAACAGATATGCAACACCAACCTGTAAAGCATGATAATTGTTAAATCAAAATTCTAGAAGACAAATGAAAAGTGATACTCGATAGGATATTTAAGACACTATAAGGAACAGATACTACTATATGGAAAGACAAAGATGTAAATCAAATCTCCTAAAAGAAAAGAGTGAATAGTGAGATCTCTTTTCCTCAAGGATGTAACAGCAAAAAGGAAAAAATCCACTGGAAAGGCCTTACAGGGTCTGGAGAAATAACTTCACTAGATCACATAAACTTCGCTTAAATTGAAAAATAGTAACTACTTACCGCAGCAGAAGAGCTGAGACCTGAACTGTCAAGACCCTCTGAACCACAGATAAACCCAGTGATACCCTGTGAAAAAACGTTTGCAACAAGAATGGTATAAATAAAAGATATGATGCACACTAAGGTTAAAGATGTTAAATAGAAGGTGACTATGCTAAACAATACAGATCAAGGTGACTTAGAATAAAACAGTGCACATAATGAAACAGTTCTTTTGACTGAAAACTGTATCATAGAGTAGAACCATGGAATTGAACTTAGAAACCCCACATTGTATTTAGTGGAAAATAACGATAAACATTATTAGTCCAAGAAAAGATGGATGAAAGCAGTCAACCGTGTTAAGAAAATGGATATTTGGGTCTAACTCAATCTTAAAAGCTTAGCTCATGAGGTGAGAATTGCACTAGACCAATAAGAAGACTACAACCAACGCGGGACACATAACAATCCCACATGCTGAGGACTAAACATCCGAAGTGTGGACAACATAACATGGGCCCAACATTAACCAAGAATAGGGCTAGGTTTATCTCTGGTATGATATAAAGAAAATTTACTTGGTCTAACTCAAATTGCAAAAGTTATTCATGAGGTGAGGATTTCCCAGGATCAAATAAAGAGACAACACCCATTCACTCAACTAATATGAGACACGTAATACCTTAAAACGTGCCATGCCGATGACTGGAAATCTCAATTGTGAACAACATCACAAAGGGGCTTAATATTATGTAAACTAGGAAAAGAATAGGTCTGATTCTAATACCATGTCAGGAAAATAATCATTTGGCCCTAACTCGACCTAAAAAACTAGCTCATGAGTTGAGCATTGTCCAAGTTCAAATCTCCAAAGTCCTTTCCAAAACAGGTGGGACCCTCTTCTTTACCACTTAGAAGCCATGTAACTGCTTTCTGGCCTTGTTTAAATTATCATTACTTTTATTGCTGGATGTGCGTCCTCCTTTCAAATTTGGTTTCCATTCATGTGTCGACTTCCACTTGTTTTCTCCTATTTCCAAAACTCCTTCCATGCGTGCAAATATGGTAATATTTCCATCTTGATTTCATGTTCCTTGATCCATGTGATTAGTTGTAATCCTAATTCCTCAAGGAATCCTTCATGCACTTGGAGCTTGCTTTGTGCCTGATCAGCAATCTCCTCCAGTCTACTGTGAAAGACTTGGTTTCTTCACTTCTTGCAGTGTGCTTCCGTAATCAGCACTTGCAGTACACATGTTTAGCAATTGGTTCTTTAGTCATATGTCATAAACACTACTAGTCCTTATTTAAGACATGTTAAGTATCTAGTTCTTGCATCATGTTTGTTATGTTTGTTAATCATCAAAACTTCATATATAGCATAGCTCATAGTTCAACATTTTCTGATTGAAAATCTTTAGCTTATCTTTGTGAAAACCAAATGGGAACAACCAGAAGCATTATCTTCTGATAACCAGTACTCAAACAATTTTCAGATGCATGGTGACTAATATATATTTTCAAATAATTATCACTGCAGTCTACTTATTAGAAGTAGTTACTGTTGTGTTAGAAGTAGTTACTGAAGTATAAATCTTTTTCTTACTGCTTTCATTAGTCTTTTAGTTACTGGTTTCATTTACTATTGACTAAGTCTTTAGCAGCTAATTAGGATTAGCATTATCTCCCCATTTAGTGGAGTTAGTTTAGAAGTTGTTAGACTACAACGTGTATATATTAATCTGTAAACTCTAGCAATAAGGAATCTTCTTCTTCTGCTGTAATTCTTGTTCCTTTATGGTATCGGGAGCTACAATACACTCTAAGGAGTAAGATCCTAATTTTTTTTCTCTCTCATCCTCCACAAATGGGAGACACCCCTCAAGTCATCAACGCAGATACCAACATTGGCGTATGAGTTGTTCAATTTAATCCGGCATCCCAATTGCCAATAAAATTACATAGCAGCCAAAACTTTTCAACATGGAAGGCCCAATTTTCCATGCTTATGCATGGTCATGATCTCTATGGACATCTCGATGGGTCTTCTCCCTCTCCATCTCACACTATCGCCACTGGTACAGTCCCTAGTGCCAATCCAGCGTTTTCTCTTTGGTTTTGCCCAGACCAACTTATTCAAAACGCACTTATGGCATCTGTTGATCCAACAATTGCCACAATTGTTGCAGCCGCTATTCAGCAAAAACTGCTTGGGATGCATTGCACATAGCCTATGCGAACAAGTCCCAAACCAGAATTTTTAGTTTGCGTGATCGGCTTAGGCGACTGACCAAAGACTCCCGGCTATTCACCGAATATTTGCAAAATATTCAATCCATTTTTGATGAACTCTCCACTGCTGGTGCCCCCGTTACCAACTCTGAACTTATTGTTAAGATCCTGAGTGGTTTGGGTCCAGAATTTTGTGAGATCTCTGCTGCGATCCGTGCTTGTGACTCCACAATTACTTATGAAGCGCTCTACGAAAAGCTACTGGATCATGAGTTTTTTCTTTGCCATGAAGAGTCCAAGCAAACTCCCAACCAAATTACTGCCGCAGCTGCTACATCCAACAAGTCTGGTCACTCCAACTCTTGGAACACTCGTCGCCCCAACAATAGCACTGACAGCACCCAACAATGGCGGTCCAACAATCGCTTAAATACGCCCAATCAATAGCGCTTTTCGACCATTACTACTTCCGATGGTGTTCGCTGCCAATTGTGCAACAAACCGGGTCATGTTACAAGTGTTTGTAGATCAAAATCTCACAATCATCTTGACGCAAAGGCCAACTATGTTTCAGGCTTGCAGGCATCAGAAAATCATTGAATTGTCGACTCTGGAGCATCTCATCATATCACTACTGAACCTCATAACTTGCAGGCATATAATGGCTTGGAGCAGGTTTCCATGGGCGATGGTAACAAAATTCCAATAACTCACACTAGTCTGACTCAATTACATGCATCGAATAATGCTTTCAAACTTTCTCATACTCTCTGTGCACCTATTATTAAACGCAACTTACTTTTCATTTCTAAATTTTGTCAAGATAATTTAGCTTCTATTGAATTTTTCCTTTTCATTTTTGTGTGAAGGACCTGAGCACACGGACTCATTTGGTCCGCGGTCGGAGTAAAGACGGTCTTTATGAGTGGCCAACTTCACCTTCATTGCCTTCACCAAAAGCACATGCTGCCTCCACCAATTCTTCCCCCATTCTCACTTGGCATCATCGATTGGGTCATCCGCACGCAAGGGTTTTAAATAAATTCTCGCTGCCTTGTTCACACAAAAAAAATTCAGTTTGTAATTCTTGTTCATCAAATAAAGCTCATCGGCATCCCTTTCAGCAACTTATGTTATCAAGTACAAAATTGTCTCAAACAATTTTTTGTGATTTGTGGGGCCCTTCTCCAGTGTTATCAATTGGCAAAAAACTATACTAGTGCATTTTTGTTGACCAATATACCAAATACATTTCGCTTTATACCTTGAAAAATAAAAGTGAGGTTAAAGAACTTTTCAAAAACTTTAAGTTTTAATGGAATGCCATTTCAATACAAAAGTTCTTTCTATATATACTGATGGAGGTGGAGAGTACAAAAGTCTTGATTCATACCTAAGCTCTCAAGGTATTGAACTTCTTTTAACTCCACCATACACCCCTCAATGAGTTGCTCTTGCCGAATGAAGACATAGACATATTATTGAAATGGCAAGACATTACTCCATGAAGCTTTGCTTCCACCGACCCTTTGGTCCTTAGCCTGTCAGCAAGCGGTTTACCTAATCAATTGCTTACCTAACTCACTATTGCAAAATCAGTCACATTTCCAAATGTTATTTGGTAAAATTCAAATCATGTCCAATTAAAAGTTTTTGGGTGCTTGTGTTATCCATGGCTCAAACCATACTCAAAGAATAAATTAGAGCCGAGATCGATGCCTTGTGTTTATTTGGGGTTTTCATCAAATTATCATTGTAATCAATGTTTTGATCCAAAATCTTCAAAAATATTCTTGTCCCTTGATGTTACATTTTTTGAAAGTGTTTTTCCTTTTCAGAATATGTTTTCTAAACTTTCCACAAATTTTAAAACTCTTGCCTGGGAAGACCTGGTTCAACCTAACCAGGAAAGCTATCCTATGTTTTCTCCAACACCTTGTACAGATTTACCGCCTCCTATTATTTTACCCAATGCAGATACCATCCGGCATACGCATGATACTGTCTCCTCCGGCTGCAGTCTAACAAAGTCTGTGATTCTAGGTACTTTTCCTACTTCTCCTCCACGTTCTTCTCTTCCTAAAGCCCAATCTTCTCCCCCTATACCCTCTTCATCACCTCGACTACCATCAACATCCAATCCACAGGCTTAACTCACGCGTACATTCACTCCCACCACCTTCCACCAAGGATACAAACACTTAAGAGTGGCAGAATGCTACGCAAGCTAAGTTTGATGCACTACGTAAAAACCAAACATGGGAATTGGTGCTGCATGATCCATCTAAAAATGTCATGGCTTGTAAATGGTTGTACAGAATCAAGTGAAAGGCTGATGGTTCTGTTGATCGCTATAAAGCCAGATTGGTCGCAAAGGGATTTACCCAACGTCCTGGGGTTGATTTTCATGACACGTTCAACCCTGTAGTCAAACCTACTACTGTTCGTGTGGTCCTCTCCATTGCCATCAAATTTGATTGGTCTCTCCGTCAACTCGACATTAATAATGCATTTCTTCAAGGAAGTCTAGATGAAGAGGTTTATATGGCACAACCACTGGGGTTTGAAGACAAGAATTACCCAACTCATATTTGTCATCTTCATAAGGCTATCTATAGACTCAAACAAGCTCCCAGAATTTGGTATAATGCACTCAAGCATCATTTGCCCCTAGTGGGCTTCATCAAATCTGAGTTTGACAGTTTGCTCTTCATCCGTCATCATTCTCGTGCCACTGTGTAGCTACTGTATATGTGGATGACATTATCATTACTGGCAGTGATACTTCAGTTGTTAATTAGGTAATTTCTTCTCTTGCTGCCCATTTTTCTATCAAAGATCTTGGCAATCTCACCTACTTTCTTGGTGTTGAAGTCATTAGAAGTACAAATGGTATTATTATGTCACGGAGTAATTAAGTCAGTGATATATTGCATGAGGAGAATATGGCTGATTGTAAATCTGCTAAAACACCGATGAGTGCTACTCAAGTACTCAAGATCAACGATGGTCGATTATTAACGGATGCAACGAGATATAGGAGAGTAATCAGAAAGCTTCAATATTTGTCCTTCACGCGTCCCGACATTTGTTTCTCAGTAAACAAACTTTCACAATTTATGCAAACTCCCTTAGAGACTCACTGGAAACTGGTCAAATGGGTATTGCGGTATCTTCAAGGGACTGCTCATTTTGGTTTACATTTGATGCGCCTGTAATGACCCTGTAGGTCAATTATGTACTTCCTGTATTTTTCTATTGTTCTGAGCTTTTGTATAGCGACCTCAGACTTATTATGACCTGTTGGGACTGTTGGAATGGCTATTGTGTGTTTTGGTTGGGATTGTGCAAGTTTGCAGGTTAGTAAGTAGTTAAAGCTATTAAAATAAGTTTTCTGATAAAATCCTAGTAAATGGCCTCATAATGGGATTCTGACAGTTTCTTTAGTTCTAGAATGGTCGTTTTGTGCCAGGAGGATGGTTGGTTCGAGAATGGAGGGTTCTGGTATAGTTTTGAGCTGAAAGTTGCTAAATGAGTTCTACCGGTAGCTAAAAAGTGTGTTTCTGTTAAAATCCAGCTTAACGCGCTCGAAATCGAAAATTGATGTCGTGGTCAGCTTCGGAATTTGAAAAACAGTCTGAAATGACCTTTCACCAGATGTCGGGGTCATCCGGTTGCATTTTAACCCCCTCAGTTCTTTTAGCTAATTTTAGTTGGAAAGAAATGAGGTACTACTTTTCCGTAGAGGGCTCCGTTGGGAAATCCAACTACACCGTTAGATTCAGAACGTTGAAATCAGTGTGGTTACACTGTATGTTTGCAGAAAATAGACATCGGATGCCTCGGGAATGGCCCAGAGAAGATTGGAGTTGAGCTGGTGCACGAGTTTGCGAGGGCCAAGGCTGGCAGTGCTCCGTGTTCGCGGAGAAGGGAAAATGCCCTAGTGCTCCGCGTTCGCGGGACTCGATCTACGTTCGCGGAGAAGGGCGGTGAAGCCTATAAATGTGTTTCAGCACATTGCGAACATCCCATTTCCTAAACTTCTCAAGGTCGTAAAACGAGTTCTACAACTCTGATTTTGGTGATTCAAAGTTCCACATCACTCGGATTTTCGAAGGAACGTCGGGTGAAGTTGGTTTCGGGAGTTGGCCTGCGTTTCAAGGTAAATTTCCAGTTTTTGCTGCTGTTGTTATCGATTTTGGTGGAAACTTTACATCTTGATTTTGTAACCGTATCTTGATAGAATTGAACGAAATTTTGGTATAAATTGTTCTACAATTAGCTGGGTGTTGGCTGTAGTTGTCCGGTTTTCGAGAATTTAGACCGAGAGAGTTTCGAAAAGAATGTTATTTCGGTAAAAATTTTCAACTTTGTATTTTCGACTTTTCTCGGTCTTCTGGGGTCCCTTTTGGGCCAAATTTTCGGTTGTAAGTTTGGGGTATCGTGGGGGTCATTTTTGGATTTTTTGTTCGGGGTTTTGGGCGTGGGGCCCATTTTTCCAATTTTCAACCCTTTTTGCCTAATTTCGCCCGTTTCTTACGATAATACAACCAAACTGATCGTGTCGATATTGTCAACTATATTTTAACAGTTGAGCAGCATTGGGAGGCCACTCGAAGAGGAAAAGACCAGCTGGAGTGATTCAGATTTCGTGACATCGGCAGCCAGGTAGGCTAGGTTTTTCCCTACCCTTAGACTCAGTGAATTTTATACATGTTGAACTGAGATGGATGCTATCTGTTAGTTTTACCCTATATGGGTGATATGTTTTACAATAGATCAGTACCCCGTGTTTTTCGCTGTGAATGTTGCAAATTCGATATATTTGGATGCTACTAAGTATAGGGGAGCCTAATAAAGGTTGTATATGGGCTGATGCGGTGAGACAAATACGTATTCTGACCTACTGATGTCTGTGAGAGCATGCTACCGATATTTTTGAGATATGTTGACTATGAGATTATCTGTTGACTTCTGGCCGTATTAGGGCCGTGTTAGGAGCTAGATGTACACCTGTTGGGTCTAGTTTCTGTTATTATCGATTTAAACCTTTGTTACCGATGATGAGCTGGGGTACAACATGATTAGACCTTCTTTTATATTGATCATTGTGATATGGGCCCTGTGCACTGTGGTTCACTGTTGGGTTTTGATTCCGTGTGATTGAGACAGAGGTTGAGTTGTGGCTATGAGAGAGGTGGTGGCACTTAGAGATACCTATGTGGTGAGTGTCGTTGCCTACGTTGACTCTGGGCACGATGTGACTTAGGAATTTTCGGACCCGGATGTACTGCTTGAGTAAGTGTGACATCCCATCCCAGAAAGGTGGCCATGTCTGTAGAGACCGGGTCCTGGGTGACGCTCCCCGCAGACCTGAGTCCCGATGGCCACGACTGTAATGCCTGGTTGCAGATGTTGATTCTGTTGACTGCGCGCCGGCTGAGTTTTGGGTCGGGGACCCCGCTGACTTCATTTTAGGGGCAAGGCCCCGTGATCGATATTCTAAGTTGCGACACACTGTTATGCGAGGGGGATTCTTTCTCACACGGAGGATGCATCCCACCGTTTCACATATATATTTTTGGATCGGGTGCCATATGTCGGCACAAGGTCGAGGACCCAGTTGTTATGTGATTGATTACCCATGGATTCCTCACCTCTTCACACTCTGATTGTGCGTGGTATACCTTCTGGGCTTTGGGGGGTCCAGTGGGCGTTCAGGCTTAGATATTAGGGCCTTACACCCACGTACAACCGACCCTTGTTCTGTTGATGGTTTTGTGGGTTCTGTGATGGTTTTAAGGATTCCCATGATGATCTGGCAGTTCCACATTATGTGCGGGAGTACCTCCCGGGCTTATGGGGGCCCAGGTGGCGTATAGGCATAGATAGTAGGGCCTTACACCCGTGTACAGTACTGTGCTTCTGGTTTGATGGCAATCACGTTATGTGTTTTCTCAATTCTCAGCAAATGGTGTGTTCTGTTACTATGAGTGGTTCTGTTGAGGTTATAGGGTAATCTGATAGGTTTTCTGCTTTTAGATACATTTGAGCTTCTTTATCATTTATTTTCAATGGTGCAGGTCCAGATACCAGTCGATGATGCTGATTCTTAAGGGATTTTGGGAGAGGGGAGACTTCTTTTGGTGAGCATAGACAACTCTTTTTCGTCACAGTCTCCTTCCTTTTGATGGTCGTCGTTTATTATCGAATTCTAGCCATGTACAGTAGACTATGTATTTTGTAGGCATTCTCAGGTTGTTATATATATATTACATTATGTTTTTGGCTATGTATCCATTTGCATATTATGATTATGTAAAACTGACTTCCAAATTCTGGGTAGATTTCTATTGTTATGTTGTTCGGACTTGACTAGCTGCTAGGACAGGTACCCTTGGGGGGAGGGAGGGTCTTGACTTGCCTATAGGTGGGACCTAGTAGGCACCATCATGACCGGAAGCGGGTCATGACAAGGTGGTATCAAAGCCTCAGGTTCACTGGTCTCAGTTGTACATAGTCACCGTCTAGTAGAGTCTTGTGGATGGGTGCAGAGACGTCCGTGGCTTATCCCTAGAAGGCTACAGGATGTTTAGGAACCTTCTTGTGTTATTGATTCTTGTTGTGCGCCTGGTCAAATGCTCCTTTGATTTCCGAGAACCTGACTTCGCTCGTTCTTTGCAGGTATAGTGCCTAAGAGGCATCTTCGAGGCCGGAGAGGAGGCCAGGATAGGGCTGCATTGTCAATCCCAATTCATGAGCAGTCCCCTGAGCTCGGGAGCAGATGCCAGAGGCCCCAGTTCCTCCACAACCAGAGGTACCAACTTCCCCAGACGCTCCTGCAGTTACACCAGAGGTGTAGGCGGTCCTTGGGCAGACCTTGGTATAGCACTTAGAGCCCTACAGCAGGGTGCAACGCAAGCTCCACCAGCCCAGGCCCCAGCAGAGCTTGTGGTTCCGGAGGGAGCAGTGCAGTTCCAGGACCACAGGTTACTTGGCTAGTTTATTAGATTGGCTCCGCTGAGGTTTTCGGGAGATGCAGGGGAGGACACTCAGTTCTTAACTGCATGTATGGAGCGATTGCAGGCCTTGCTATTGTTGGAGTCCCGAGGTGTTGAGTTCACTGCATATCAGCTTGATGGTACCACCAGAAAGTGGTGGCGGACTTGCTGGGATACTAGGCCAGCAGATGTTGCACCGCTTACTTGGGCAGAGTTCACAGAGGCCTTTATGACTAGATTTGTGCCTAGAAGTTTCAGAGATCGTCGCCAGGATCAATTTGTGTGACTTGAGCAAGGACAAATGACTGTGTTCCAGTATGAAGTCAGATTTCAAGAGCTCTCCCAGTATGCCGCAAATATTTTTCCATCAGAGGAAAGGATTCATTATTTTGTGTGAGGGTTGAGGCCCTAGTTGAGGATAGGCACACATACACTGGTGACTTCGGGGCGTTCATTTCTGGACATTGTTGATCGTGTTCGCTTGCTAGAGCAGATTAATCGCGAGGCCAAGGGGGCAACGACAAGCAAGCTAGGCGTGGAGGGGAGTTCAGTGGCTCCCAGACAGAGTTCAGAGTACTGAGAGACAGGCCTCCTACTAGGCAACATTGCAAACTTCGGAGGGTGGCCATCAAGGCCCGGGGACTTCTAGTAGGGTTGGTCCCCTTACCCTACCAGGAGCAGACAGAGGGAGTATGACTCAGTTTATTCAGAACTGGTTGGGACACCTTCAGCGAGTAGTCAGGGTAGGTAGCTGGATCGGGTCAGTCGGATCGTGACCGTAGAGACAGGGCTGTATCAGGTTGTTTTGGGTCTGGGGCACTAGATCATTGGCTTAGAGACTGTCCAGGGCAGAGGGTAACACTTACCGCCCCTACAGCCGACTAGGTCAGCTCCTACACCTGGTGGCAGAGGCAGAGGTCAGAACCGTGGTCACCGAGATAATCAATACTGGGACCAGCAAGGTACCAGAGAGCCCGCTAGGGGCAGTAGAACCGGGGGTGACAATGATATTCGAGGGGGAGGCCGTCAGGGTCACTTTTATGCCACACCAGCATGGGTCGAGGCTTTTGATGAGGCCATTACAGGTATGATTTTTGTATGTCAGCAGCCAGCTTCAGCCTTATTTGACCCAGGTTCTACCTTTTCTTACGTTTCTGTATATTAGGTTGCTCGCTTGGGTATGACTCCCGAGCTACTTTCCTCTTTGATTCGGGTATTAACCCCAGTGAGGGATTCACTTGTGGTAGATTGGGTTTGCAGAGGTTGTGTGATCACTCTTCAGGGTTTTGATACTTCTTGATCTGCTTGATTTTAATCTCATTTTAGGTATGGATTGGTTGGTCCCGCATCATACTGTATTGGATTGTTACGCCAAAACCGTTACCTTGGCGATACCGAGGATATCTCCAGTGGTGTGGCAGGGGTCCGTGAGTCGGGTTTCTACAGGTATTATATCCTATGTTCAGGCCCAGAGATTGATATCGGTAGGGTGTCTACTTATTTGGCCCGTGTGTGTGATTTGACTATTGAGACTCTTTCTATAGAGTCCGTACCGATGGTATGTGAGTTTCCGGATATGTTTCCGATAGATTTGCCTGGGTTGTCGCCTATGCGGGAGATTGATTTTGCTATAAAGGTTGAGTCGAGCACTAAGCGATCTATTCCTCCGTACTGGATAGCTCCTGCAGAGCTTAAGGAACTCAGTTCACAGCTTCAGAGTTTGTTAGATCTGGGGTTCATTCAACCGAGTGTTTCTCCCTAGGGAGCTCCTGTCTTGCTTGTGGCAAAGAAAGACGAGACTCTCCGGTTGTGCATTGACTACCGATAGCTGAATAAGGTGACGGTGAAGAACCGTTATCCTCTGCCGCACATCGATGACTTATTTGATCAATTGCAGGGGGTCTCAGTGTTTTCTAAGGTTGATTTGAGATCGGGGTATCACCAGTTGAGGATCCCGAAAAAATGATGTTCAGAAGACTACCTTTCAAACTCGTTATGGGCACTATGAGTTCCTAGTCAGGCCTTTTGGGTTGACTAATGCCTCTACAACATTCATGGACTTGATGACTCGGGTATTTCGATCGTATCTGGATTTCTTTGTTGTGGTGTTTATTGATGATATTTTGGTATATTCGCCGAGCCGAGAGCAGCATCCCCAGCACCTCCGTATTGTGCTTCAGACACTCCGGGATCACAGGTTGTATACTAAATTTTCTAAGTGTGAGTTTTGGCTTGAGTCTATAACTTTCTTAGGTCACGTGGTGTTCGGCGAGGGCATTAGTGTGGATCCAACTAAGGTCGAGGCGATTCGTGGCTGGCCTAAGCCTACTCCAGTGACAGAGGTTCGAAGTTTTGTTGGGTTAGCAGGGTACTACAAACGGTTTGTCGAGGGCTTCTCCACTATTCCCGCTCTGTTGACCTTATTGACTCGCCAGGCTATGCCATTTGTGTGGTCCGATGAGTGCAAGGCTAGTTTTCAGAGATTGAAGGAGTTGTTGACTACCGCTCATGTTCTAACCCTCTCCATTGAGGGGGAGAGCTTGTGGTTTATTGTGACGCCTCCCATATCGGGCTGGGTTGTGTATTGATGCAGCACGGTCGAGTAATTGCCTATGTTTCTCATCAGTTAGGAGCCCATGAGCGTAAGTACCCCAATCACAACTTAGAGTTAGCGGCGATAGTGTTTGCGCTCAAGATCTGGAGGCATTACTTGTAAGGTGTACATTGTGATATTTATACAGACCATCAAAGCTTACAATACCTTATGACGCAGCGGGACCTTAATTCCCGCCAGAGACAGTGGATTGACTTATTGGTTGACTATGACATTTCTATTTTATACCATTCGGGCAAGGCAAACGTGGTAGTAGATATCTTGAGTAGGAAGGCGATGAGTATGGGCAACCTCACACTTGGCAGTTGAGGAGCGAGCGTTGGCTTCGGACGTTCAGTCCTTAGCTAACCGGTTGGTTCGATTGGATATTTCAGATTCTCGTCAAGTATTGGCCTTTATTAGGGCTCAGTCTTCATTGATTGACTAGATCCAGGCTTGTCAGTTCGAGGATGAGTCGTTAAGGGTCTTTGTGCTAGAGTGTTGCAGGGTATTGGGGGTTAGGCTGCAGTTGATTCAGATGGGGTCCTCAGGTTCGATGGCCGATTGTGTGTTCCTAGAGTGGGGGATTTAATTCAGTTGATTCTACGAGAGGCACATGATTCCAGACATTCTATTCACCCGAGCACAACTAAGATGTAACCGAGATTTGAGGCAGCATTACTAGTGAGATGGTATGAGGAGAGATATTGCTGACTATGTATCGCGTTGCCTCAGTTGCCAGCAAGTTAAGGCTGAGCATCAGCGACCTGGTGGGATACTTCAGTTATTGCCCATTCCCAAATGGAAGTGCGAATGTGTGACTATGGACTTTGTTGTGGGGCTTTCTTAGACTTTCAGGGGTTATGACAACTTTGGGTGATAGTCGATCAGTTGACTAAGTCTGCGCACTTCCTTCTGGTCTGTTCTACCTTCAATACTGAGCGGTTAGTCCGCATTTATATTCAGGAGATAGTTTAGTTGCATGGAGTTTCTATATCGATCATATTTGATCGAGGGTCGCAGTTCACCCGGGTTGATTTGAGCACGACATTTCACCTTCAGACTGATGGCCAGTCCAAGCAGACTATACAGGTTCTGGAGGATATGTTACAGGCTTGTGTGTTAGAGTTTAGGGGTCGGTGGGATCAGTTTCTTCCATTAGCTGAGTTTGCCTATAATAAGAACTACCATACTAGTAATCAAATGGCCCCGTTTAAGGCATTATACGGTCGGCAATGTCATACTCCAGTCGGGTGGTTTGAATTTTCAAAGACAAATCCGTACAGTTCAAATTTGCTACAGGATGCCTTGGACAGGGTCCGAGTTATCCAGAATATATTAAGGACAGCTCAGAGTCGGCACCAGAGTTATGCCGACTTTAGACGCCAGTTCTTGCAGTTTGAGGTTGGTGACCGGGTATTTCTGGGAGAAACTCCCCTGAAAGGGGTCATGCGGTTCGGGAGACAGGGCAAGTTGAGTCCCCGATATATTGGACCCTTCGAGATCTTGAGGCGAGTTGGGTCAATTGCTTATGAGTTAGCCCTTCCTCCAGCTTATTCTACTATCCACCCTGTATTCCATGTATCGATGTTGCATCAATATATTCCAAATGAGTCTCATGTGTTGCAGTATGATTCAATTGAGTTGGATGACTGTCTGACTTTTGTTAAGGAGTTGGTTGCTATTTTGGCCAGGAATACCAAGCAGTTGCGTTCCGGGGTCATACCGATGGTTAAGATGCAGTGGCGACACCGTCCGGTCGAGAAGGCTACCTAGGAGATGGAGGCACAGTTGCGAGAGCAGCATCCCAACCTATTTGAGCTATCAGGTACACCTTTACTTTACTTTCGCGGACAAAAGTCTTTTAAGTGGGGTATGTTGTAATGACCTTGTAGGTCAATTCTGTACTTTCTGTATTTTTTTGTTGTTCTGAGCTTTTGTATAGCGACTCAGAATTAATATGACCTGTTGGGACTGTTGGAATGGCTATTGGGTGTTTTGGTTGGGAATTCTACAAGTTTGCAGGTTAGTGAGTAGTTAAAGTTGCTAAAATGTGTTTTCGGATAAAACCTAGGTAAACCGCCTCAGAATAGGATTCTGACGGTTTCATTAGTTCTCGAATGGTCGTTTTGTGCTAGGAGGGTGGTTGGTTCGAGAATGAAGGGTTCTAATATGGTTTAGAGCTGAAAGTTGGAAAATGAGTTCTATCGATAGCTAAAAAGTGTGTTTCTATTAAAACCCAGCTTAATGCACTCGAAAATTGATGGCGTGGTCAGCTCCAGAATGTCGAAAACAGTTTGAAATGACCTTTCGCCAGTTGTTGGTGTCATCCAGTTGCATTTTGACCCCCTCAGTTCTTTTAGCTAATTTTAACCAGAAAGAAGTGAGGTACTCACTTTTCCATAGAGGACTCCGTTGGGAAATCCGACTGCACCGTTAGATTCGGGACGTTGACATCAGTGTGGTTATACTATTTGTTTGCGAAAAACAAACATTGGATGCCTCAGGAATGACCCGGAGAAGATTGGAGTTGAGTTGGCGCAGCACCAGCAAGAATTGTACTCCACATTTGCGGAGATCAATACCGCGTTCGCAGAGGCCAAGGCTTGCAGTGTTCCACGTTCGCGGAGAGACCTCTGCATTCGCGGAGAAGGGAAAATGCCCCAGTGCTCCGCATTCGCGGAGAAGGGCAATGAAGCCTATAAATGTGCTTCAGCGCATTGCGAACAACCCATTTCCTAAACTTCTCAAGGTCGTAAAACGAGTTCTACAACTCTGATTTTGGTGATTCAAAGTTCCACGTCACTCGGATTTTCGAAGGAACGTCGGGTGAAGTTGGTTTCGGGAGTTGGCCCGCGTTTCAAGGTAAATTTCCAGTTTTTGCTGCTGTTGTTATCAATTTTGGTGGAAACTTTACATCTTGATTTTGTAATCGTATCTTGATAGAATTGAACGAAATTTTGGTAAAAACTATTTTACGTTCTAAGGGGAATGTGTTGATTAGATGGATGTTGGCTGTAGTTATCCGGTTTTCGAGAATTCAGACCGAGAGAGTTTTGAAAAGAATGTTATTTCGGTAAAAAGTTTTCAACTCCGTATTTTGGACTTTTCTTGGTCTTCTGGGGTCCGTTTTGGGCCAAATTTTTTGTTGTAGGCTTGGGGTATCATGGGGTCATTTTTGGAATTTTTGTTCGGGGTTTTGGGCGTAGGGCCCATTTTACCAATTTTCAACCCTTTTTGCCTAATTTCGCCCGTTTCTTACGATAATACAGCCAAACTGATCGTGTTGATATTGTGAATTATATTTTAACAGCTGAGCAGCATTGGGAGGTCATTCGTAGAGGAAAAGTCCAGCTGGAGTGATTCGGATTTCGTGACACCGACAACCAGGTAGGCTAGGTTTTTCCCTACCCTTAGACTCGGTGTAATTTTATGCATGTTGAACTGAGATGTATGCTACCTGTTAGTTGTACCCTATATGAGTGATATGTTTTACGGTAGACCGGTACCCCGTGTTTTTCGCTGTGAATGTTGCAAATTCGATATATTTAGATGCTACTGAGTACAGGGGAGCCTAAAAAAGGTTGTATATAGGCTGATGTCGTGAGATAGATACGTATTCTGACCTACTGATGTCTGTGAGAGCATGCTACCGATATTTTTGAGATATGTTGACTATGAGATTATTTGTTGACTTCTGACCTAACTGGGGCGTGTTATAAGCTAGATGTACACCTGTTGGGTCGAGTTATTATGAAAACTTTGATGTCTCTGTTATTATCGATTTACACCTTTGTTATCTATGATGGGTTAGGGTACATGATGGGCTAGGGTACAACATGATTAGACCTGCTTTTATATTGATCATTGTGATATGCACCCTGTGCACAGTGGTTCGCTGTTGGGTTTTGATTTCGTGTGATCGAGACAGAGGTTGAGTTGTGGATATCCGAGGGGTGGTGTCACTTAGAGAAACCTATGTGGTGAGCGTCGTTGCCTATGTTGACTCTAGGCATGATGTGACTTTGGAATTTTCGGATTCGGATGTACTGCTTGAGTGATTGTGACATCGCATCCAGAAGACACTCTCCGTCATCGTTTGACCTGCGGTGGCCACGTCTGTAGAGACCGGGTCCTGGGTGACGCTCCCCGCAGACCTGAGTCTTGGTGGCTATGACTGTAATGCCTGGTGGTGGACGCTGATTTTGTGGACTGCGCGCCGGCGGAGTTTTGGGTCGGGGACCCTGCTAACTTCATTTTAGGGGCAAGGCCCCATGATCGATATTCTGAGTTGTGACACTGTTATGCGAGGGGGATTCTTTCTCCCGCGGGGGATGCGTCCCATCATTCCGCATATATATTTTTGGATCGGTTATCACGTGCCGACATGTGATTGATTACCCGTGGATCCCCTCACCTCTTCACACCTTAATTGTGTGTGGGTGTACCTTTTGGACTTATGGGGTCCAGGGGGCGTTCAGGCTTAAGATATTAGGGCTTTACACCCACGTGCAGCCGACCCTTGTTCTGATGATGGTTCTGTGGGTTCTATGATGGTTCTATGGATTCCCATGATGGTCTGGCAGTTCCGCATTGTGCGCGGGTGTACCTCTCGAGCTTATAGGGGCCCGAGTGGCGTACAGGCATAGATAGTAGGGCCTTACACCAGTGTAAGTACTGTGCTTCTCGTTTGATGGCAGTCACGTTATGTGTTTTCTCAGTTCTCGACAGATGGTGTGTTCTGTTACTATAAGTGGTTCCGTTGAGGTTATGGGATGATTTGATGGGTCTTCTGCTTTTAGATACATTTGAGCTTCTTTATGCATTTATGTCACTCAGTCGACTGATGATGCCTACTGGGTGCCTTTATCTGGTACTCACCCTTACTTCTGCATCTTCCCATGGTGCAAGTCCAGGTTCAGGTACCAGTCAAGGAGGCTAATTCTCAAGGGATTTTGGGAGCGAGGAGACTTCTTTTGGTGAGCATCGACAGCTCTTATTCGTCACAGTCTCCTTCCTTTTGATGGTCGTCTTGTGTTATCGGATTTTGGCCATGTACAATAGACTATGTATTTTGTAGGCATTCTCGGGTTGTTATATATATATATTACATTATGTTTTTGGCTATGTATCCATCTGCATACTGTGATTATGTACAGCTGGCGTCTAGGATTTGGGTAGATTTCTATTGTTATGTTGTTATTATTATGTTGTTCGGACTTGAATAGATGCTAGGACAGGTACTGTTGGGGGTTGGGGGGGGGGATCTTGGCTTGCCTGTAGGTGGGACCTAGTAGGCGTCATCGTGACCGAAAGCGGGTCGTGACAGCGCCATAATTCTCTCTCTTTAAATATGTACTCCGAAGTGGATTGGGCTGGCGACGTTAATGATCGAGCCTCCACTATTGGTTATCTTTTGTTTTATGGCAAAAATCGAGTGAGTTGGTCCTCTAAAAAGCAAAGAATGATTGCTCGTTCTTCCACTGAAGCTGAAATCGGGCAGTTACAAGTGCCCTTGCGGAAACAAACTGGGTTACAAATCTTCTCACGGAGCTGCAACTTAAACATCAAAACATCCCGACTATCTATTGTGACATTGTTGGTGCTACGTATTTATGTGCAAATCCTGTTTTTCACAGTCGCATGAAACACATTGCAGTGGATTTCCATTTTGTTTGCACAAAGGTTCAACACAAGCAAGTTCAAGTTGCCCATATACACATTGCGGAGCAATTACCACTCTAACTAAGGCTCTTTCCAAACCTGCCTTCAACAACCACATATTCAAGCTAGGCGTTGTGGCACACTGCCTACCTTGAGGGGGGCGTATCAGTGCAGTCTACTAATTAGAAGTAGTTACTGTAGTATTAGAGGTAGTTACTGTAGAATAAATCTTTTACTTACTGTTTTCATTAGTCTTTTAGTTACTGTTTTCATTTACTATTGACTAAGTCTTTAGCAGCTAATTAGGATTAGCATTATCTCCCCATTTAGTGGAGTTAGTTTAGAAGTTGTTAGACTACAACGTGTATACATTAATCTGTAAACTCTAGCAATGAGGAATCATCTTCTACTGCTGTAATTCTTGTTCCTTTAATAATAATGAATGGGCTCCCTGTCGGACAGGATTAAACACAACAAAGGAGATTTGATTTTATAGCTCTTTACAAACTTGTTTCTAGTTTCATGTCTTTTACACATAAGAGATCATCATTTTTACATATAAGAGATCTGAAAAAGTCTTTTGCTTCTATTCAATTTGTAAGTGGTCATAAGATATCATTTCCACCAGAACAAAATCGTAGGAACAATCATTTCAGTACATAGGAGATATAAGAAGTGAAAGATAGATGGTGCACCAAAAGAAGCTAAATCTATATTAATGAGCCAGAAGTCCACCTATGGAATGAAAAATGGAATGTTAAATTTTAGAGTCAAAACATCTAGAACCAGGTAGCTGCAATTCATAGAATAAGAATCTGCAAGTTGATTGAATATAATTTGACCCACTTTAATAAGTAATAAACGGAAAATACTCAGATTTCAAGCAGGTGCAATGCTTAAAACAGAAATTGTAAACAAGCTACAACCCATTCTGCTTTTAAATGTGAAAGAACCTTATTGTAAATCTCGACAACATAAATGGAATCACCTGGTTTAAACCAAGCATATCATGTATGTCTATTAACCAGCTGCAAAAGAAATCCTACTAACCGATTTCAGATGATTTCCTCTGCTCTGCAAGGCATATATTGCTCCTCTAGCATAGTTGCCCCATTTCCATTCTTCCTGAGGTTCTCCATTAGTCTCGTAGATATGCTTAGGAAGCTGAACTTCATCTACTCTGTGAAATTAAAAGGTGTGAGGCATAAATTCCTGTCTGAATCAAATTTTGAATTTGCTAAACTTTGGAATTGCCAACATTAGGAGTTTGATGCTTTTTGCAGGATTTATACTGTTGAATACATGAAACTATCATTGCCATTTGTTTATGAAAGGGCTAAAACTAATTCAACAGGTAAAAGTGGAGCATCAAAAGGTTAAGAGCGTAAAACAGTGATGGGATTCTTCACATGTGAAAGACTTCTGCAAAGCAATGAACATAAGATTGTAGATTCATGATCTAGCAGCAGAAAAAACTTATTTACATGACTCTAAACAGAGATTTTTTTAATGCAGTTATAGAGATCCAAGTACTTATATGCTAGTATGAACATGCCTAAAATTAGCATTATTTACCTGAACCGAACCTCTCCTTCAAATTGCGCAGATTGCAATGTAACCTACAAAATTGAAGTTTTAGTAGAAATGAGTAGGAAGTACAATAAAAAGAAAATGATTAGAGTTTATAGTAAATATTTGATAAACTCATGCTCGCAGATAAGGGAACATATTGGAGCAGACAAGCATGAATGCTACTTCAACTTCCAGTGTTGTCTAGCCAGATTTCTCCAATTTGACAAAGTAAAAGCGAACACAGTCAACAGAATTTGAGTGTTGAAAAATACAGATATGGACATCAATGTGGAGATGAGTAATGACTTTTATCCTATAGCTACATCTACTTATTTGTGTCTCAGCTGCGGCTTTTCCAGCTAAAAGATCCATTTTAAAGCAACACTATTAGCACCCCCTTAGTCTGCCAACAGTTTACCGTTTACACCTGGAAATTTTTAAAATCAAAGAAATAGATTACTTCTTATTATATTTCGTATTTCTTTGTAGCAGTCGTTTGCAATAGGGAGGTTATCCCTCCACTTTCTCGTTCCAGTAATATTAGGAAGTTATTTTCTTGTTATTAGGTAGGTGTTTAATATACCAATGTTGTATCTAAAGTTAATTGAATTCAATAAAATGTATGCAGAAAATTGTTCCAGTTTTATAACTTCCTAAGTTGCTCGGACTCGGGTGTGGGTGTCCGTTACGGATACGGATCTAGAGGTCGGATCCTTCATGATCTAATTTTTAAGATTCGGGGATATGGATCCATATATGGATACGGGCGGGGATTCATCTAAAAATAATCAAAATATCTAAAAATATAGTGATAAAACCTAAATTATGAGATATTATGCGGAGAACTTGAAGAGAATCCTAGAAGGAGGTTAAAGGAAAAGGTGTGACATGGAGATTTCTATATAAAAGGCATTCCATTTTCTTCAATTTCACCTTAGCTTTTGTATTGATTACAAAAATCATTAAAACCATCCAAACTTTCCCATCAAATTTGGTCAAAGTATACGAAACCGGTTGACCAAATCGGACAAGGATCCCACGCCCATGTCGTGTCGACACGGGTGCGGCATCAAAAGTGAAAAGTCCGAGCAAAGAGTTTGCTAGTTCGCATTTCACAAACCAGCACCATAGGTCGCATAAAGAAAACCTCTTCCAAGACTCCTCCTTTATTCCACATTGACTCTGATTTTGTCTTACGGTTTCCCATAACCAAATCCATAATAAGGGACCATACCAAATTGGTATTGGAGCTGCGAGTTATGGAAGTGTGTCCAGCAACAATTGGCACAGTTGGTGAACTTTTTCCAAGAAGAACGTGCAACCAATTTATCCAGATAGGAAGCCATAAAGACTCACTTCGATCCATTCACAAAGGATTTAGCAAATTCGAAGGCCGATTCTGACTCAATTAAAAATATCCATCATAATTGAAGTTGGGAGGGTAAACTGAATGGCATGAGGGTCAGGTTCCGGAATCGGAGAAAGCTCCATCATGCCTAAATATACAAAGTTGGTTTTTCCATGATATACTGGCCAGGAGTACACTTTGGGATGGTTGAACAGGTGCAAACAATGCTTTAGACACCAACAAACTCCAGAAGAAGAAAGGTTGGACTTATTTCTTTTCATTTGGAGGGAATACAACTCTGGTTCGTTCAACTAAAGACAAATATACCTCAGTCCTCCTGTGATGAATTCAGATGTTAATATAACTTTCATTTTGGGCCACCAATCATAATTCAGAAGTTGGGAGAATTGGCTAGTTAGGTCAGATCAGGTCTAATGTAGATTATCATGGATATTATTCTTGATTTGAGATTATAGAGGCATGACTTTATTTGTCTACTTGATTCGGTAAGAAAAAGGGGGATTTGTTTATCTTTTAAATATTCCTCAAAGACTTGTTGCTCTAAGTGTACCAAATAATGTGGATCAGTCAAGCATAAGATTTATGGAGTAGCAGATTATCATGAAAATTTGAGCAATTGGTTCACGTGCCAGTACCTTGACACCATTGCAAAATTGTACTTTATATCAGTGGTAAGGCAATTGAGGTAATTGAGGTAGAGTTGCATGATCCACCAGATTTTGCTACTGCTATGAGTATATCTCGACTTTATGAACGCAAGGGACAACCCCTTCATTAGCAATTGTCAGATTCATATAGATTAAAAAAATAAAATAGATTTCTCACTTCAACAATGCACCAGATTCGTGAAATTGACCAGAACTGAGATGGAGGATTCAAGGGACTCTGTTTCAACTATGATGAATCATTCACCTCAGGGCCATCGGTGCAAGAAACTATTCTTAATGGACTCGTACATGAAGAAGAGGGACAATCTGTCAAACAAGAGTCAAATCCTAGAACAGACAACCTCAATTTCTTTGCAATCCATCATAGATCTCACAGACCCGCAAAATATGCACTTACAAGGCAAATTGAAGGAGAATTCAATGATATCATTGGTTGATTCTAGAAGTACTCATAGCTTTGTGGACTCTAAACTTGTGTCGCAATTCAATTTTCAAGTCCAGAGGCAATTTGGGTGAAGGATACTGGTGGCAAGATCGGGTCTGAAATCTGAGACAATGCAAGGGAGTTCCAATATGGTGTGGTAATCATGCTTTTCTTATAGATTCAAATGTTCTCAATTTATGTGGTTTTGATGTGGCTCTAGGTGCCAATTCGCTTAAGACCTTGGGACCCATTTATGGGACTTCAAAGACATGTGGATGTCATTCTTTACAAACATGGGCAGATCTAGGGGGATGATGGGAAAAAAAGGGGCCAAGTTGCTTTGTGCATATAGGATTACACTTTTGTTGTGCATATATATTTGATGTTGAATCCCCTTGACACAAAACAAAAGCTTAGATCAGTAGTAAAGGTGGTACAAATACTCTTAGACAACCTAGATTTAATTCTGGCTAGTCCCAGATTCTAATTTTTTAGCTGTTTGCATTTTTTTGTTTAACTTTGTGTGAATTCCCTTGACAAAAATCCTGTCTCCGCCATTGCTTACAAATGGGAAGCAAGTGGAGTTACATATGTCTGGACTCCTGACCCAACTCAAGGAGCAAATATCTATGCTATGATGGTTGACAAGGATAATGAGGAAGAATCGAATTTTTTTCCGCAGGATTTTGCTTACATCTCTCATGAACTGTGGGACTTCCCCCTAGATGTGGTTGTGAACATAAATTGTTCTAGAACTAGCGACAACCTATTGTGGTTTGTCCAATCAATCAACACACTGAAAACATGACTTTGAACAACAATGTTCAGAGATGTTGAAGCAATGCATAATTTGGTCAAGCCAGTCTCCCTTCTCTTCTCCGGTGCTTCTTGTTCCTAAATCTGATGGTTCCTAGCATATGTGCATCAACTATCGCGAGTTGAATGCAAAAAGTATTCAAGAAAAAATCCTATTCTGGTGATGAAGAATTGCCTGAGGAGCCGGTTGGGACTAAATATTTCTCTAACTAGACTTATGCCAAGATTATTATCAAGTTTGAATGAGGGAGGAGGATGTGCAGAAAATTGTCTTCCGTACGCATCATAGGGATTTTGAGTTTCTGATATGCCCTTTGACTTAATCAATGCCCTATTTACCTGGTATTTAAGCTTCACTTAAGAAAATTTATTTTGGTGCTTTCAATGATATTCTAGTGCACAGCTACACATAGGTAGAACACATATATCCAGTTGAATTCAAATTACTCCCAAATCATCATCTTTTCTTGAAACAATCGAAGTGTTCATTTCCCAAACTCAAATTGCTTATTTGGTCCACCTCATCACATCTATGGAGTGTGTGCAGATGTCGGCAAAATTTCAGCCATTACTGAATGGCCCAAACCTTCAACTCTTAAACGGTCGCAAGGCTTCTTAGGCCACTATTGCAAGTTTGTGCAGAACTTTGGATCTCTTGCTGCACCATTAACAAACAGGCTCCGTAAGATCCCCTTCATATGGACAGATCAATTAACACAAGCTTTCAAAAAACTCAAGGTCACTATGACAACTGTACTACTATTGGCACTCCCAGAATCCAGATTTTTCTCAACGTTTTATTAGATGTTCCAGATCTGGGCATTGGGGTGGTTTTACCACAGCATGAAAAACTCTAGAAGTATTGACAAAGCGACACCAGCCGCTAGCTGCTTATGAAAAGGAATTGATAAGTCTTGTGAAGACTATTCAGCACTGGCACTCTTCTCTATGGGGACAACACTTCATTGTTTGTACTGGTCATTACAATTTGAAATTTCTATTGGAGCGAAAAGCTCCAACTCCTTCCTGAAAAAATCAGTTGGGCAAGTTCTGGGGTAAACATTTTCAGTTAAATACAAGGTTGGTGAAAAAGAGTCAGAAAAAATGATTCGAGCCTCTTATTTTGGTTTCTCGAACCGAGAGATCCATGAATCGGGATCCTGATGCATATAGATACAAATGGTCCAATAGGAGCAAGAATTTCCAGGAACATTTGGAACAGTCCGTCTCGGAGCAGAAGCCAAGGAGTAACTTGAAAGAGGTGGACAAGGAAGACTTAATTGTGGGACTTGTCAACACCAATCTCTTGTTACCTACTAACCATGTCGTTTCAACATTGTAGCGATGCCTTATCCTGTAGAAATAATGATGAAGTTACGCTTCTTGTCATTTCCATGCCAAAATTGAGCCTTTTTAATGATACCAGAAACGAACAGCAAAACTCTCTAGATATGCAACAATTAATGTACTCTGTCCATAATATCACTCCATCAGATTAATGGAATATAAAGAATGTGTTGTTGTTATATAAACATAAGATATTTTGGCTTCAAATTCCTTCCATTCGGACAGTCATGGATGCCTTGCATAACCAGGTACATGAGGGGTAGAAAAAAACACACTTTCTCGAATTGAAAAAAATTTCCATTGGAGGGGTATGAAGCATCAGTCACAACTTTGTCCATGCTTGTAGTATTTGCCAGCGACACAGAACAGAAACTTTGCAACCTGCTGTGTTCTTCAACTTTAATCACTACTGGAGCAAATATGGCCAAACATACCGTTGGATTTTACAAGGCTTGCCTATCTCACATGGGAAAAATGTCATCTTGGTAGTGGTAGATCGTTTCTCTAAATATGGTCACTTGTTGCCAACTTCTCATGTAAAAAATGTACTCTTACTAGCCGTAGATCGTTTCCCTAATTATTGGCACTTGTTGTGAATTGCTCATCCCTACTCTGTTGTAAGTATTGCATGGTTCTTCTTTGAAAATATTTGAAATTACATGGCTTACCAGTAACCATGGTTAGTGCTCATGATGTACCTTACACAATTGCCTTTTGGAGAGAACTCTTCCGCCTCAATGGTACTGTTGCGTTTTAGTTCGTCTGACCTGCAATCTGATCGTCAAACAGAAGATATCAACCGAACTTTGGAGATTTATCTGAGATGTTTTACCAGCGATATCCTACCAAATGGATGGACTGGTTATCAAGGGCTGAATCTTTTGTTCTTCTTTGAAAGCTACACCCTTTTGAAGTAGTGTATGGGCATCCTCCACCACATCTTTTGTCTTATTATCCTGGCATTTTCAGATTAGATGCAGGGGATATAGCTTTATAATCTCAGGTTCAGATTCTTCAACCCTTGAAACAAATTTGTTGCATGCTCAACATGAAATGAAGGCTACTTTTGATTCCAAACATCAGCATGTTGAATTTGGGATTGGGGATAGAGTTCTACTGAAGTTACAACCATATAGACGGATTTCTGTGGCTACTTGTTGTCATCAGAAATTGTTGCCTAAATTCTATGGCCATTTCAGGATTGAGCAGCACATTAGGCCCATGGCTCATAATTAGAGCTCCCATTGGATACAAAACTTCATCTGGTTTTTCATGACTCTAATTTGAAACATTTTCATGACATAAGACACTCCAACAGCTGCTACCCTTCCTTCGAGTTTGCCAGGAACTTCCTCACCCACAACTTTTGGCCGTGCTTGAATGTCAGATAGTTTGCAACATATCTGAAGCCTTAATACATTGGAAACATACTTCTCCAGCTGAGGCGTCTTGGGCAACTGTTCATTCTATGCAACAATGCTTTCCGCAGGTCTCACTTGAGGACAACCATGATTTGAAGGACACTGGTAATGTTAGCCCCTCCTTAGTCTACCAACGGCTTACACATTGAAAATTTAAAACAACAACAACATACACAATGAAATCCCACAAGTGGGTTCTGGGGAGGGTAAAATGTACGCAGATCTTACCACTACTTCATAGACATTGAAAATTTAAAAAATCAGAAAAATAGATGACTTCAGTTTCTGTTAGTTGTGTTCCCCATTTCTTTGTAGCAATTGTTTGCAGTAGGAAGGTTAATCCTTACATTCTCATTCCAGTAATATTAGGAAGTTATTTTCTTGTTTTTAGGTGGGTGGTTAATCCACCAGTTTTGTATTAAAAGTTATTGAATTCAACAAAATGTATGCAGAAAATTGTTCCTTATTTTAAGCACTTTAACTCGAGAGATTGCAGGTTCTCTCTTAAAACAACAACACTATAGGTTGCAAAAAGAAAAAGAACTCTTCCTAAACTCCTCATTAACTCTGATTTTGTCTGCAGCATCCCATAACAAGATCAATAACAGGGGACTGGAACAAATACCTATCACTTGACTTGTATGTAGTCATTAAAGCACATCTTGGAGCTTGTACAAACAATGTTTACAAGATATAAGATAGGTAGAATCCCAATGCAAACATAGATATTGGTAGACTAAGAGGATTTTGACAAGGATTGTTGAGATAAGTATCCAGCCATGTAGTTTCAGTACATTCAAAACCAATTTTAGCTAAAACTACAAACACTAACCTATCTTTAACAACATATAGACAATATAACATGTATACATTGTTAAAAACACCAAACAATTCGGCTACAAGACATGAAAACAATCATACCTGGGTGTCATTTGAAGGAACAAAACCAAGTAGTATACCCTTATTGATAGTCATAGCTGAAACAGTTCCACCCTGAGATATGTAGAAGATAACATAATTCCATATAGATCTTGAGTAAAGGCAAAACTGCAAATAATTATGCTTGGGTACTGAGGTTTCAAATAACTGTCCACAAGTTTAGAATTGAGGTATAGTCGATTGCTTGAACTAAGGCAGATCATGATATTCATAAGCTAATAATTTATTTATGTAAGATGTAGCATCCTGTTATGGAATATATTAAATCTGAAGAATGGGAAATAGAAATTATGTCAGTCAAGAAACACATTATTAACAACTAATAACTAACAAGCTTGCCTGATGATCAATGTGAGCACCCAATGGACAAATCCTGTAAGGTGATACAACCACCCTAACCTCCTGAGCATCTCTATCAGATAATTCAGCGACTTTCGTTCGTATTTTATCCAACTGCATCAGTTACAAAATCAGTGGAAGTTTTAGCTTATCTATTCGAGTTTAGCAACTGTGACTAGTACAGGGAGATTACAGCAAACAACAACAACATACTCAGTGAAATCCCACATTGGGGTATGGAGAGGGTAGAGTGTGCGCGGCCACAACCCTACCTCATGGAGGTGAAGAGGTTGCTTCCAGAGGACCCACGGCTTGAGTATAATATATCAAAATAGGTATGAAAAAGAAAACGACAGAGGAGAAACAAAGCAACTAATAAGAAAATAGTAACCACGACAAAATAATGTTATAACCTTAACACAATCAACAACAAGTGATGGTGAAATCAAACGCAAGGCACTATGTAAACCCCTCGAACATCAAGACGACACTCCATACCTACTAATCTTCTACCCTAGTACACTCCCTCCCCACCCTAAGATCATGTACTCGATAACTTGGAGTTGCGCCATATCTTGTCTAATCATCTCTTCCCAATATTTTTTCAGCTTACCTCTACCTCTCCTAGTACCCGCTATATCTAGCCCCTCGCACCTCCTCATTGGAGAATTTACGCATCTCCTCTTCACATGTTCAAACCATCTCAATCTTGATTCCCTCATCTTGTCCACCATAGAGGCCATTCCCTCCTCGTCTCAAATATCCTCAGTCCTAATCTTATCTCTCCTCGTGTACCCACATATCTATTTCAACATCCTCATTTCTGCGACTTGCATCTATTGGACATGAGAAATCTTGACTTGCAAACACTATATCCCATACAAGGACATCTGTCTAACCACTATATTGTAGAACTTACCTTTAAATTTAGGCAGTACCTTCTCACCATACAAGACTCCAAAAGCAAGCCTCCACTTCATCCAATCACAAGCACTGGTGTGTAGTGCAGAACTACATCCAATATATGGAGCTGAGTCAACTAGCTAAGATTTTATTTTTCCCATATTTTGGTCTCTCTCAAATACAGGCACATCAAATTTAATTATTATTACATACATCATATAAATATTTGCACTTGGTTTATGTAGAATATGCTTATAAGAATATTATGTTGATTGAAGTATAGGTTCCGAAATTTACATCCTCCTTTATTAAATACAGCAGCCTGAAAGACCAAAACTGCTCAAACAGAACTCAGACACAAGGTATAAAAGGTTGTTATAAACCACATCACCTAATTTAGCTGAACCATATGCACTGTAGTAGCCAGTATAGGCATAAAATCATAACATAAGGAGTTAGATCAAAATCAACACACTTGTAGCAATGCAGCACTATTATTTTACATTACATAACTGCCAGCTGTGGAAAACACAATGTGATTTCACCTCCATTGCCCATTATACTATCTTGGTTTATCTCAATAATAGCACATTGTGAAACATCATTTGGAATCAAGGTTACAAATCAAATCAACAAGACCCATCAAGAAAAGATCCACATTGCAATAAAAATAACAAAAATTAAGTGTAAAAAGTGAGAACTTTACCTCTGATTCAGAAGGCCAATGACCAGAAAAACCATCCATTTTTTTCTTTTTTTTCCTTTTTTCGAAATATTTGTGGAAGAATGTCAATCTGAAAGCTTTATAGAAGTGGGTTTTGCTTTATATTTAAGAATAAAAATAATAAAATTATCATAATAATGAGGCAAGAGTGTAAGGTTAAAGGAAAGAAATTTGCGGGAATAGTTGTTGTCGGTTCAAGGGTCGTTTCCCTTGATTTGGTGGCCTAAAGGCAATCATATCTTGCCATTTTAAAAAAGTTTTTTCTAATATTATACAAACCATAAATTGAAAGCCACACTGGTTTATCTCCAATCATGTGAGCAAAAGTGGTGTCTGTCAAACTCTCACTCCCGCATTCTATGCTTACAAATTTTAACTTCATTTTTTTTAAAAAAAAAAAAACATCATAAACTTTCCTCCTATTTTGGAATACGAATTTGTGGGTGTTGGGGTCATTGGAATTGAATATGAAAATCTTGATTTGAATTTTGATTTTGAATTGTCACAATGAATTGACTTTTTAAAGTTCAATTTCAAATTTATCAATTTGATTATTCAATTTTGACTTTTAGCTTTTAAGATAAATTTATTAGAAAAAATAATAATCATGAGCAAATATCTCATTTTTACCACCAATAATAAATTATTTATTATTTTCATACTCATTGTCAACTCTAAAAGAAATAGAAATTATGAGGTTAATTTAAAATATGTAGGGTACAATTGGACCTTTGGACTTTTTAATAGGTATATGGATAAATCCAAAAAAAAAAAGATAAAAAAAAATTCAATCTATAATCCGAAAAAGTCACAAATAATTGATCTGAAAAGATATTAAGTCCCCATATCATGAGAGAGAAAACCTTAGGGAGAGAGATGCTAAAACCCTAATTTTCAATAGCACTTTGATGTTAATAGCCACTCCGACCTTTGGGCAGCCTCCAACAAAGGTAAACATGTTTTTTAACCAACTAGTACTATAAATAAAACAGTGATGAATTATGCTGCCACAATATAATCAACTGCAATTAGAAAACAATCATTACCCAGAAAGTCAATGACCTATTTGCATGGAGAACCTCGGGTTGATTATGACAAGGAGAAAATATTGTAGATGATTCTATATAAGGATTTGCAATATGTGGTGAGCGTGAACTCAAGAACGATTGCACAATAGGGTATTTGAGCAATAGATATGTCTCATAAGGGCATCAAACATGAAAAATTATATAATGATTCTGAAGGTTATTTTTTATATTTTGAGAAAATTCGTTCTATCCTTGCGAAGTTGTTCCGAGTCTTACTTGATCAGTTGTGATAGTTGATTTTTAAAAAAATTTGTGAAAAGTTGAGATCTTGATGAATTGTTGAGTTTTAAAGATTTAAGTTGCTCAATTTTGATTTTTAGAGTAGTCTTTCAAAATTTTGAGTCTTGAAATAGAATTTCAACAACTTCATCATTTTGGAATGTGAAAATTAGTCTAGGAGAGTTGTTGGAATCAAATTTGGAGTTTGTGAATTTAAGGTCCTAAGTTGGAAATTTAGTTAAAATTTGATAACTTTGGTCAATGTTTTGAGTTTGGATACTCGAATTGGATTTTTGATGGTTCCTTTGGATTCAGAGGTGATTTTAGCTCTAGAATGAGCTTTGACATAATTTTTTGATGTCCCAAGTGTGTTTTGGTATTTTGATACCTTAAGATAGTTTCATTGCGACTAATTGGTTTTGAATCGAGGAGACCTCGGATACAATTTTCGATGATTTCATTGAGTACAAAATATCAAATTTAGTAAGATTACTTGTATGATTTATATTTATGGAGTTCTAAATAAAATTTGGGAGATGATTCCATGTTTGGTGTCTGGGCAGCCCTTGCTTTTGCAAAGAGGTGGCCACTTTTGCGGCCATTGCTTAAGAGAACCCCCGCCGCTTTTGAGTCAAACCACCGGGCCTTTGATGTTCAATTTTCACTTGTTGATAATTAGGACATTCCGACACAAATTTAGCCACATCTCTTTTTATACCATGCCACCAATACAAACCTTTCAAATCTTGA
>JBCEWC010001978.1:0-37078 GCA_038996855.1 Solanum aculeatissimum
TAGGAATAGGAATAACAATAGTATATAGAATCCTATTTGGAAAAGGATTGTATTATAGTATCCTAGTTGAAAAAGGAATTTAATATAGTATCTATAAATAGGGTCTCAATGTAATAATGTAAACACAATTCAACAATATTTTCTCCTATATTTCTCACAGTATAGAAGGAATTTCTATGGGCTCAAGTGAAGATTTTGCAGATAGGGATTATGTTCATGATTTGTAGATCTTGGCGGGCTGAGGTTTTGTGGTTGATAGCAAACTGAGGATTTCAACGGAGCTATAATGCTTTTTATTTCTCAACATGATCCATTGGTCAAAACTTAACAAGACTTCATTTTTTGTCATATTTATAGATTTGAAATTATCTACTTTCTAACCCTCAGGGGTTGGCCTGGTGGTAATAGACTTGAGCCTCGGGGTTTGCTCCCTTTCAAGGTCTCAAGTTCGAAACCCGCTTGGTGCAAACAATTTCTGAGGGCCATCGAACTGGCTAAAACCTGAATTAACCGTGGTGCACTTGCGGGAAACTCCTTGCCAAGGGTCTGTGCACCCCCGGGATTAGTCGGGTCTCTAAGAGACTCGGACACCTGGTGCAAATAAAAAAAATTGTCTACTTTCTATAAATTTTACAAGTCTGTTTGTGTCATGCCTTCATGGTATACTATCAAGGAACAAAATGGTTGTACCCCGCTATATACTAGACAACATATTTAGAATTGGGGTGGAGGTCCAAGAACCTCATACTAGAATAGTGGTCAAGTGAGATACAATGCATGTTGATGGTGGCTAGCCTATAAAACAAGAAAAAGAAAAGATGATGCTCATTTTGGTGTCTGATTATTGATTTCTTTTCAACATTATATGTAGCTGCTGGTTGTGATGGAGTGCTTTGTTCAATCTAGCAAATGGAAAAGGTTAGATAAAGAATGATTATAAAGAATATAAGAAGTTAGATGGGTCTAACAGTAAGGGATGTTATGAAGCATAACTGATACAATTTTTACTTTGAAACATAAATTCCTCATTACTAGTTTAGTATATACCTATCTAGTACAACATGTGTTTTGGGAATAAAAGAAAATAAGGGATCAGAGTCTAATCCTCAATTGAGCAAAAGATCCACATTAGAATTAGAGGAATAACATTCCATGCCTTGTGCCTTCTTCTCCTTGCTCCACTCTTCCAGCTGAACATCAACTCCTTCATGGATCTTGGCATTACCCAAGTGATGCCAAAGTCCAAACCATGTAAACATATTCCTCCCATTGTCTCGTGGCTATTTTGCAATGTAACAGAATATGATCCTCGTCTTCACTAGGTCCCCTTACATAGGGAACACCAGCTCATGTAGACAACCTTTTGCTTACTGAAGTTCTCTGTCGTTAAAATCACCTCTCTAGTAGCTAAGCATGTGAAGCACACTTTCCTCGACACATTTGGTATCCATACTGCACCATATGGAAAAATATCCAACACCCTCACCAAAAGCTTTTCATAGAAGGACTTGACAGAAAACACTTTGTTATTTTCCAACTCCCAACTCAAAGCATTGCGTCTATCGACTGGCTGTCATGCATTTGGAGTATATCTAGCAATCTCTGAAGGCAGTCATCTCTCAGTCCTGGAAAAAACCTCAAATCCCAAAGCATTCCACCCCCTTGTGTCCCCCTAACTTGCTTAACATATAATCCCCTTCGATACAATACTAGGAATTCATCCTTAAGCGCCAAACTTCCCCAACACTTTTGCTTGCAAAAATTAACTCTGCCCCCCTCCCCAACCCTAAAACATCCCACCCCTTCATTATATTCCTCCCCCCACACCACACTTGAAAGGCCTAGTGATCACTTTTGTTCTCCATCCCCTTCTTCCGATATCACCCCTCTCCATAGAGTTTCTCTCCATCCCAAATCTTCACAACTATTTCCCAAGAAGAGTTTTGTTGAAAGTCTTCAGCTCTTTATTTAACCCCAAGTCCTCCCCACCATTTAGGAGATGTCACTGACTCCTGTCAAACTAAGTGAAACTTCTTTGCTCTGTCTGCCACATTCCAAAGAAAATCTCCTTGCACCCTCTCCATCTTACCTATAACTTGCGAAGGTGCGCTGAACAGGGACATGCAATATGTAGGGATACTTGATAGTGTGCTCTTAATAAATATTTCTTTGCCTTTGGACAAGTATCCCCAGCTATGTTGCTCGGACTCTTCAAAAGTGTCAGTGGGTGCGTGTCGGACTACATTGAAAGTGAAGAGTTCACGCAACTTAGATCCCCAGACCCTACTTTGTGAGATTTCACTGGTATGTTGTTGTTGCCTTTGGACAAGTGTCTTTTCTGCCAATCTGCCAACCTCTTCTCTACCCTCTGAATGGTCAGATTCCAAATGGTGAGATCCTTGTTCGATGCGTCCAGAGGTAATCCTAGTAGGGAGAGTCCCTACCCTGCATTGTAGAACTTGGGCAAGCATGTTCATATTATCCACTGCCACCAATGAGTATTATCCTCATGCTTATTGAGGTTAGTTTTAAACCCTGAAACCACCTGGAACCAAGTTAACACTTATCCGAGGTAGTCCAAGTTCACAAAACACCAAAGGTTTGTATCTGATACGAGTGTAGATCAAAAGTTCAGCTTCTCCATCGTGTGAATTTTGAGATTTGAGGATATGGATCCGAGTGCGGATATTGGTGCTAGGATACTATTAATAAATATTTAAGAATAATACATTTGACTATTAATTATTTAAATTTGTTGAAAAACAACTTTATTTTTAAAATTATTAAAAGGTGAATAAAATCCATTACTATTAATTACGTTAAATGAAAAATGTCTACGTAATGGAAAATTGTTAATATGATATATATAGAATAGTTTGAACAGAGAAAAATAATTGTTTTTTGTTTAAAAAATTGGTTATCGTTCTCTATTTATGCTTCTTGAGCTTTGTTAATAACTCGAAAGCAAAAGTATTTGTAGTAGAAATACTTGTCTTTACTAACTAGAGAGCAAAAAGTATCAACTATTTGTGGTAAAATTTAAATTCATTGGAAACACTTAAATACTTTATTTTAAAGTTATCTTGTACAAAAGTAAAATTTTCTAGTACTTTATGTGACTATAATGCGATAAACCAAAAATCAAACCAAATATACAATTTTTCTTTATTTCTTGGGAATAAGTTTAGTCAATAGCATTCAAGGTAGGTTGATTAAATCTAGTATAGATCCCACACCACACCCAAATTGTGTTGGATGACACGAGTTCAGAAAATATTTTGAAGGATCTGACAACGTAGATCAAAACTCTTCGACTACGCTGGAGCTGTAAATCCCTAAAGCTTGCCTTATCGATTATTAAAAAGGGAAGAGACTAGATTCTTCAGACACTTTACCTTTAGAATCCATTTGAAAAGCCATCATGTAATTGTGATTTGGTATAATTGGGTGTAATTACATTCTTTAACCCGTTTGGTAGGTCAGGTAATTACTTGACAAGAGAGGAATTGGGTGTAATTGAAGGGGTGTAATTACATTCTTTAGTTCCCAAGGGAGGGTAAGAAATGGGTGTAATTACATGAAATTTTTTAAAATTCTTTTCTTTTATTTTTATTTTTTGTTTTAGTAAGATTAGGAACGAGACCATTCGGGAGAAGTTAGAGGTGACCCTTGTGGCTGATAAGATGAGGGAAGCGAGACTGCGATGGTTTGGACATGTGCAAAGATGAAGTACCGATGTTCCTGTTAGGAGGTGCGAGAGGTTGGATTTAGGAATTATACGGAGGAGTAGAGGTAGACCAAAGAAGTACTGGAGGGAGGTGATCAGAAAAGATATGGCGAAACTTGATCTCACCGAGGATATGGCCTTAGATAGAAAGGAGTGGAGGTCGCGAATTAGAGTAGCAGGCTAATAGGTTAGTAGGGTTAAGTTGTTGTCTGGCTTTGGGGTATAGTAGGGTAGTAGGATTAGTAGTGTTCTATATCTTGTGTTGTCGTTATTCATCATATATGTTGATTTTTATTGTATTTACACACTATCAAGTATTTTTCGTCGTTAGTTGTTCTTCCTGTTTCCTTTTCTTTCCCTTTTTTTTATATCTAGTTTATTCTGCTTATGAATTTTTGAGACTAGGGTTCCCAGGAAACAACCTCTCTATCTTTGAGGTAGTGGTAAGGTCTGCGTACATTCTACCATCCCCAGACCCCACTTGTGGGATTCCACTGGGTATGTTGTTGTTTGTTATTTTTTATTTTTATTATTTTATTTTTTATCATTTTAATATTTTCTAAAAATATTTTTTTATTATTTATATTTTATTTCCTTCTCATTCACAATTTTTATTCTTCATGTGATTCCATGCAATTTTTTATATTATTATTTTTTATTTATTCTAGTTTATTTTTTGATTAGCATAATTTTGTCAGCATTCTAATTTTTAAACTAAAGTAGAATTCATTGTTGAATAAGGTTGTAGTGTTACATTTTTCCTTTTCTTTAATATTACTAACATTGAAACTATTAACATTTTTGTCAAACATGCATTTTTTGATGTTCATTGAAATTTTGTACTTTGAGGTAATGACAAGGTCTGCGTACATTTTATCCTCCCTCCCCACTTGTGGGATTTCACTGGGTATGTTGTTGTTATTGAAATTTTGTACTTTTAGTTTTATTATTAATTTAATTAAACTATACTAATTTGAACAATATAAATGTATCTTTTTATAATATTAGTTAAGAACATATGTTTACTAATTAATATATTTTCAAAAGACAACATATATCTTACATACTTAATTTTGTGGTGTTTATAAATACCCTTATTTTTTTAGTAGAAATTTTTAATTTTAGATAATTAATTTTTATTTTTAAATTTTACTATAACTTTGTATTACACTTGTGCAACCAAACAACACACTTGTAATTACATTGTGGCAAACAAACAATTCAAAGTAATTACTAGGCTGTGTAATTACTAGCTTAGTAATTACTACCCTAGTAATTACATCAATTCGAATTACTATGTGGCTTTCCAAACAAACCCTTATTAAAACAGGGAAGAGATGAGGTAAGCCTAAATTACATGGATGGAAGTTGTCTCCTTAAAGCTCTTGAAATAGATGGGAACTTAACTAACAACATTACGCAATATGAGCAAAGGTTTTATATAAGCTATTCCGACTACCTGGGATTTTGGCTTAGTTGTTGTTATTAGGTCCAAGTATTATAGATAAGTGTGAGACTTGGATAACCTTCAGTATTAGAGAAACTTTAAGTTCCTTAAAAGACAAATATTTTACCACTATCTGAATGAGTTGAGATCGAATAGAGTGAAATATATATGGTGGATTTACCTTGGCACCCATGAGTTATTTCGCTAGACTAGAGACATAATTGTGGTTTATGAAAGTAGCAGTTCTTGCTAGTATCTTTTGGTATTCAAGTAGAAGAAAGAAACTCTTTGCCCATCTATGTAGGGATGGGCCATACGGCCTTTGCAGAAGCTGTAACTTCTTTTTGGTTTTCCAGGGTATCACTGTTGCCAGTGCAGTTTTGAATGTGAAAACTTCTCTGGCCTCTCCACCTGCTCAAGCATCGGTATGGTTCACTTCTCTTTCCTTTTCTTTTTCCCATTTGGCCATGGGGGCTTTTAGATGGGAAGATTTTACCGTAGTCTATTATACATCTTTTCTTTCAATGCTACTAAAGCTGGCGGTGTTTATTTGGAAGGCTCGAAATATAGTTCTGACTTGTTGCTATTTTCTTAAAGTTTGATACAATAAATATTTTTGTGTACACTAGTTTACTTGATACTCTTTGTTTTGTTATTATATGCATTTTGAATTGATTTTCCTTTTCTGCATTTGTTCTAATTTTGTCATTCACTGCTTGGAAGTTTTTATTTCGTTAGATGCTTAGAGCAATGGATGTCCTCCTGAAAATTTTCCAATAGAATTGAGGGATTATGACCGCATTGCTTCTACTAATCTTTGAATCATAAGTGGAGAACAGATTTTTCAGAAATAATTTGTAGGATATCTTTCTCTGTCCATTTAACTAAAATATGATGAATCATTTTCTTTGTCATGAGAATGGGTTGGAAAGAAAATGATGCAGGCATGCACAGCTGTTAAAGAACTTGTTTCAGGCTAATGCAACATGAAAGAAAAGCAGCTTAACCACTTCCCATTGTGAACAGATATGGCGTCTGTATTTTTCATGGATGTTTCTTACATCTTCTAGGTTTTCTCCACCGAGTAACTTCTGGAAAACTAGTTACTAACAACGTTAGGTGTATCAATTCGTACAACGTTACGACTTGTAGCTTGTTTTTGATGGACGAATCTTAGTTGATGCATTCAACTTTTCAGAAGTTTAAAAATTGATGTACCTTCTCTTACAGGGTTCTCTTTCCTGTTCAAAGATTTTATCTTGAATTTTTAAAAGTTTGATCTCTTTCATCTAAAAGGAGGATCGTTTTAAGAAAGTAATAATTTTATTGATTAGAATTCCATGTACAAGTAGTATAAAACTAGATTGCACAGACTATTCACTTCTGGTGGTGCATCCTTTGTCGACGATATGGGTGTGGATCCGTACCAGAAATTGTCAACCAACTTTGGATTTTTGGATCAAAATTGATCGGGAAATTCGAGAAAGATACATTGATTCCTAAAATTAAAACAAATGCTAGTGTGAAATCATAATTTAGACATGATATTTTATCGTTAAAACTTAAAAGATATTTGTACTAAAAAGTATGCAACTAGAAGGTGTTTTAAAGATATTTACTGGTCAACATCATTGTTGAATGTGCAATGAACTCAAGAAGTCTATCATGACCTCTCTATATCATTTGCCATAGCCATGTTACACCAAAAACTATTAGGAGATCCATTTGCACTTGATAATAATTTCATATTCAGTCTTGCTCTCAGTGATTTGTGCGTTCTTTTCCTTCCAAATAACCCATCATAATTTTGGCATATTTTATAACTCTAATTTTTGCTGAACCCATACATAGATCTATACGCCCAAATTTTATAATTCAAATCATGAAGGCTCCAACACTAGCTCAGTAGGACCCGCACATGTATCGGATATCTGCACCCAAGTCCAAGAAACTTAGATATTAAATTAACTAAAATAGAAAGTTATTCCTCAAATCTATGAAATATTTTCCACCCATTGAAAAGCTTTTCTTCCTTACCAAAAAAGGTCTTGTTCCTCCCCTTTCAAAGAACTCATACGAGAGCTAAATTATCCACATTCCATGTGCTGCGTTTCCTCTCCTCCTTCTAGTGGCCTAGTTGTTTAGCATGTTCTTCTACGTTCCTAACGTCCACATTGTGCACATTTTATGCCTAATTAGCTCAAAACTTTACACAACTGTGGAGCACCTTGACAATGCAGTGTGAAATGGTTTTGATGTCTTCTCTTGAGCGTCTCCACATGATCTTCATCTCTTCAGCTGGGTTGTTCTTTAGTTTCAGGTGCTTTTCTCACTTATCATAATAACCCATGATTTCTGAATTATGTGATTTAAATATTATTACTTTTGTGTACCATGAGAAGGGTTACAAATATTTTCAAAGAAGCCACTTCTTTGTCGACCTTCTTATATTGTGGTGATATCCTTCCAACCATTCATGGCTGAAAAAAATTGAAGCCTAAAGACAAATATTCTCACATAGGTGTGGAAGATATCTGCTTCCTTATCTTGTTTTATACTATTGTAGTTAATGATATGCATATTACCTTATAAAAGAGAATGATATGCATCCTACTGTCCACCATGGTTAGTACAGATGGAAAAATTGATATGTTTAAATATCGCAATGTATTAAGAGACAATTTCCCAGCAGGGAGGAGTGTCAACTTCTCAAAATTTCTCGAGGAGGTGTAGCATGTGTATCTTGGTTCTTATGATGCCAATTCCTCAAATTGACCTTTTTCTTGAAATTGGTAAAGATAATTCCTCACTGACCATTCAAAACCCCAAATATACATATTTTAGCTCTAGAATCTTTAGCCCTCTTTCCCTTTCTCGTCATAGCTCCTTGACAACAACAATGACGACTACAACATACGTAGTGAAATCCCATAAGAAGTAGGGTGTACGGAAACCATACCGCTACCTTGGTTTAAATGTATCCACAACCCTCAGGGGTTGGCCTGGTGGTAATAGACTTGAGCTTTGGGGTTTGCTCCCTTTCAAGGTCTCAAGTTCGAAACCCAGTGGGTGCAAACAATTTCTGAGGGCCATCGAACTGGGTAAAATCTGAATTAACCGTGGTGCACTTGCAGGAAACTCTTTGCCGAGGGCCTGTGCACCCCCGGGATTAGTCGGGTCTCTAAGAGACTCAGACACCCGATGCAAATCAAAAAAAAAAATGTATCCACCCCAAGTAAAAGAAGAAAAACAATAAATATAAAATTACGCTAAAACGAAGAACAATGTCAATTCTACGATAAAAAAAAGAATAGTAAAATAATTGAAGACCAATAACAATGCAATCATAACAACACGACTAATCCTATGACAAACCTAAAACCATGACAAGGCAAGACAACATTCTACCCCTACGACCCTACTAACCCTCTACCCTAATACATGACCTCTATTCCTTTCTATCTAAGGTCATGTCCTCTTTAATCACTTCTCAATACTTTTTCAGTCTACCCTTACTCCTCCACGTAACCCCTAGATCCAACCTTTTGCACCTTCTAATTGGGGCATTGATACACCTCTTCTACACATGTCCAAACCATTTCAGTCTTGCTTCTTTGATCTTGTCTGTCATGGAGGCCACTCTCACCTTCTCCAAAATAACCTCATTCCTAATCTTGTCACTCCTAGTATGTACACACATCTATCTCAATGTCGTCATCTCCGCAACATGCATCTTCTGAACATGTGACTTTTTGATTGACCAACACTCCACCTTATATAACAAAAACGGTTTAACCACCATTCATAAAATTTATTTTAAGTTTAGGTAGTACTTTTTTATCACACAATACCCCATAGGCAAGCCTCCATTTCAACCATACTTTTCCAATGCGATGTGTGGCATCATCGTCAATGTCCCCACTATTCTGGATGGCGGACCCAAGATCTTTAAAACTTTCTCTCTTAGGAATAGGTTGAGTGGCAAGCCTCACTTCTATGTTCGCATCCACCATCTCAGCACTGAATTTGTACTTCAAGTATTCTGATTTTGTTTTGCTCAATTTGAACCCTTTTGACTGCAGAGTTTATCTCCAAATCTCTAATCTATCATTAACTCTGTCCCGTGTCTCATCAATCAGAACAATGTCATCCACAAATAACATACACCATGAAATCTCCTCTTGAATAGACCATGTCAGCTCAGCTTCAAAAAAAAAAAAGGCCGTGTCAAATCCTTGATGTACTCTTATCTCAATAGGAAAATGCTTCGAGTCTCCTCCCACCGTTCTAACCTAAGTCTTCACTTCATCATACATATCCTTTATCGCCTTAATATACAACATCGGGACACCTTTAGCCTTTAGACACCTCTAGAGGCATCCCTCGGCACTGTCATAGGCCTTCTCAAGATCAATGAACACCATATAGAGGTCCCTCTCTCTTCTTTTATATTTCTCCACCAGTCTCCGTACAAGATGGGTTGCTTCAGTAATCGATCGCCCCTGCATGAATTTGAACCGATTCTCTGAAATACACACTCCTCTCCTTACCCTCATTTCCACCCTTCTCTCCAAACCTTCATAATTTAGTTAGCAATTTGATACCCCGTAATTATAATAGTTTTGAGCATCACCCTTGTTCTTGTACACTAGAACCATTACACTCTGCCTCTATTGGTAAGAATTCTTAGTTGTCTTCAAAATAACATTAAATAACCTAGCCAACCACTAGGTACCTGCCCTGCTAGTGCTCTTTCAAAATTACACCGGAATTGCATTAGGTCCTGTCGCTCTCCCCTTGCTCATCCTACTAATAGCACGTTTAACCTCCTTAACCCTAAAACACCTGCAATACCCAAAATCCTGAAGACTAACAGAGTGTGCCAAATTGCCCAACACAATGTCTCTATCTCCTTTCTCATTGAAGAGTTTGTGGAAGTATGCTTGCCGCCTCGGCTTAATGGAGGTCTCGTCCACTAACACTTCACCTTCCTCATCCTTGATGCTTCACCTTCCTCATCCTTGATGCACTAAAATTGATCCACCTCACAAGCTTTTCCCTCTCTCTTTCGCGAGCCTATATAATCACCTTTTTTTTTTTGAACTGATTACTTTGTATATATTGATTGGAACAGATCAATACAGGGGTTGTACTAGGCAATATTTACAAGTAAATTAAGATCCTGTCTATAATGAATCCAACACATCAATAATAGATACAGGATCATTAGACCAAATCTGATTACACCAAAACATAGAATCAAGATACAATTCAATTTGATCTGCTCTATACTATTCTCTACGTTCTCAAAACACCTCACATTTCTCTCCTTCCAAATTGTCCACCATATGCTGGCTGGTATGATTCTCCACATACTTCTGCTTCTTGCTTGAATGCCAGCTTCTTCCCAGCTTTGAAGGGCTTCTGTAAGCTTTCTTCGCATAGACCAAGAGAGACCTTTAATGTTTATGAGTAGCCTCTAAAGCTGACCTGTGATCTTGCAGTGAAGGAACAAATGTCTAATAGTTTCTGCTTGTTCCCCACAAGAAACACATCTGGGACATAAAGTTATCCCCTTTTCATCAAGATTATCTTGTGTAAGGATAACTTCCTTAGATAGGAGCCAAATAAAACATGCTACCTTGTATGGTATCTTCATCTTCCATATAATTTCCCATGGCAGTTGATAGTCTGATGGTTTTGATTATTCAACCATCTGTTTGCTTTGCCAACCTCAAAGATTCCTCTGTCACTGCCCTGCCACCAAAGCTCATCTTCCTCTTCTTGAGTTCCTTCAACTGGCCTATAGTGTTAAAGAATTCTGCTACTCTTGTGATTTCCCAGTCTTTACTTGCCTTCTAAAACTGATTTCCCATGCATCAGGTGTCCACATTTCAGCAATTGTTCTTTGCTGATTTAACATTAAGTTGTAGATGTCTGAATAGATATTCCTTAGAACTCCCATCTCATGCCAATCATCTTCCCAGAGGCTTGTTTTTTCCCATTCTTAACTTTAACATTGGTTTTGATCTTGAAGTCAATCTCTTATCCCCGCCTAGTTTGGTATATAAGCGTTCAAAAGTTGCTGTTTTAGCACTTGTGATCGCCGACTTCGCTTCTGTCTTGGCCATCTTATAGGTATCCTTAAGCTTCTGCTTCTCATCCTTATCCGCACACTCTAACCACTTCGTATAGGCAACCTTCATAGCTTTTACTTTGCCTTGAACTTCTCCATCCCACCACCAATCTCTTTGATGACCACCAAAGATCACTCTTGATACCCCCAGTATCTCAGTAGCTACTTTTCTAATGCAACCAACAGTCATATTCCACTTGTTGTTCACATCCTGCTACTACTTCAAGCCCCCAAACCAATCAACTTATACCCCATCTCCTAAGAAAGGTAGGAGTTACTACCCCAATCTACTCCTCAGTTGCACTCGTAATAACCTTGCAATCCTTACAACGATCTCTATCACCCTTTCGAAGGAATAAGTAATCTATATGAGTCTTAGCTCCCGTGCTACAAAAGGTAATCAAGTGATTTTTCCTATTCGGAAAACATGAATTAGCAATAACCAACTCAAAGGTTTTAGCAAAATCTAGGAGTGATGCCCCACCTCCGTTCCTCTCCCCAAAATCAAAGCCTCCATGAACATCGTCAAGATCAGTAGAAGTTGTACCAATATAACCATTAAAATCTCCACCAATGAAAATCTTTTGGTGGTCGTTATACTTCTCGTGACCTCATCCAAATCCTCCCAAAAGAGCTTTTTGACTTCCTCATCCAAGCCCCAACTTGAGGCGCATAAGCACTAATAACGTTCACAATAAGCCTAGGGATAGCTAGCTTAATCGTCATGATCCTATCACTGATCCTCCTTACCTCCACCACACACTCCCCAAGGTCCCTGTCTAAAGGAATACCTACTCCTTTCCTATCCCTAAAGCCTCTTGAGTACAATAATTTAAATCCATCCACATCCCGAGCTTTGGAACCTATCCATCTGGTCTTCTAAACACAAACTATATTGATCTTTCTCCTCTTAAAACTCTTCACTAGCTCTATGGACTTCCCTGTTAGTGACGCTATGTTTCATGATCCTACTCTCAACTTAAGAGAACTCGACCCCCTCGTATCCCTGCTGCTTCTCGCCTTTGACCCCAACCGAAGACATGACCTTAGTCCACCATCGGTTCCCAAAGCTACTAATAAGGATAAACTGAGAACAGATAAATCGAGAGAAGATAGTAAATTGTTAAATTGTCTTTGAAGACAACATTATTCAGCTTTCTCATGTTAATGCAATGCACATTATTATCTTGGTTTGGTTGTAACGTTGGAGACCCATTCTTTACAAGTTTATAGGGTTCCTTTGCTTACCTTGCATCTCCGATTTATAGAACTGATTGATTTTTTGCTTTTTTGGTGTTAGTAATTTCTTCTACCTAGGTTATTTGGACTTGGGGTGGGTGTCTTACAAGGGTGTGAATTTAGAGGTCGAATTCTTCCAAATCTAAATTTAATATTCAGTGAAAGGATCCAGGTACGGATATGGGTGCGGAGATTTGGCTAAAAGTAATTTAAGTATCTAAAAATAGAGCTATATATTTAAAGAATGAGATATTATGTGGAAAACTATCAAGGTATTACAACAACACACCTAGGGGTTTGAGGAGGGTAGGATGTATGCCAACGGCAGACCTTACCCAATCTTTGAAAACTAACAAGGTATTCTGAGGAAAAAATATTAATCAAGAGGAGAATCTCAGGAGGAGATATATAAGGAAAAAGATTGAGATAGATATTTCTATATGCTCGGTATTCCGATTGAGATAGATATTTCTATATGCTAGGTATTCCATTTTCTTCCATTACACCTTTAGCTTTTGTACTGATTTTCTCTGTCAATTTGATCAAAATTACCCAAAATCGGTTGATTATGTCCGGTTTTGATCCCATACACCCACATTGTGTTCACGGGGTTGTGGCACCAAAAGTGAAGAGTGTTAGCAACTCAGTCTTCTATTTCTCAATGTTTTGAGAGGAGTTGTAGCATGTGTATATTGATTCTTACGATGCCAATTCCACAAACTGACCATCTAAAAACCTCAAGACAAATAATTTTTTCTAGGATCTCTTGCCCTCTTTTCCTTGCTCAGCATAGTTCTTTGATGCAACTGCGGAAATGTCCTTGAAAACACTAATGTTCACCTTTTCCAACATTGCTGATGTTAATGTAATACAATTTATTTTCTTGTTTCATTAGCAGGCAGTAAAGTTCAAGACTCATTCTTTCCAAGTTTACAGGGTTCCTTTGTTTACCTATGCAGAGAATTAATTGATGGTTTGCTTTCCAGGTAGCTGTAACATCTTCAGCACAGCAAGCTGCTAGTGTTCTGGATCAGGCTGATGAGGCAGCATCACAGGACAGTAGCTCTGAAACAGTTGCGAGGACCCCACCTCCTAAAAGTAGTGCAGTTGCTACTTCTGCTCCCACAACGCCTGCTGGGAGTCATGCAACCCAAGGTACTAACCATGGTTCAACTTGAAATCTGCTGATACATCCACTAGTTTGTTTATTTGTCTACTCAACTTCTGGATGTGTTTTCTTTGGAACATGCAGGTGCTGCTGCTGCTGCTTTATCTCCAACTAGCATGTCAAATGCCATAAAAGAAGACGATTTGACAAGTTTCCCAGGTCGAAAGCCTTCCCCTGCTCTTAGTGAAACTGCTTTAAGGGGTGTTAGTAGAGGTGCTCTATCTAACCAACCCGTGGCTAGTATTGCACTTGGTTCTGCTGGTTCAGTTACTGCCAATGGAGGTCTAGGAGCTATTCCTTCTGCTTCTGAAGTTACAAAGAGAAATATCTTAGTTTCAGAGGAGAGGCTTGGAAGTAACGGCATGGGACAGCCTTTGGTATCCCCTCTGGCTAATAGAATGATGATGTCACAAACAGCGAAGGCTACAGATGGAATTGGTGTTGCTGATGGGACAAATCTCGGTGATACTACAGTCATGACTGGTAGAGTTTTCTCTCCTTCTGTTGGTCCTGGTATGCAATGGAGGCCTGGTAGTTCCTTTCAGAATCAAAATGAAGCGGTATGTTTTCCCATTTATCATTTATGCGAGCTCTGTGATCACCACTTAAATTTGTACCTGTTTATTTACTTATCACATGCTGCAAGTTTAAAATAAAAGTAATTAGCCTCTCAACTATGTCATTAAATGCTGACATATCCTTAAAAACTATTCTTGACCTTGCTATCTGCTTTAGTAGTTGAAAAATGCTTTAATTCTATATCTTTATTCTTATGCAATTGCAGAGTGTTGTATTTTAAAAATATGAGCACCTCATCCATGTTGAAATAGAATCTTTTTACCTAAATTGATGCGGGGTGGGCATGATCTCAAGCGTGTTTAAAGTTTTTTTCCTTTTTGATTTGATAACATACTTTGGGGTGTGTGCTGTTACTGTGATTTAATCTTTTGCTTAGGTTCCTACTTTTTTTTTTCCTAGACTATTATGTATTCAACTGCTTCAACAGGTATCGTTCCTTTTTGATTTGTTTCTTGGACTTTCAGGGCCAATTCCGTGGAAGAACTGAAATCGCACCTGACCAGAGGGAGAAGTTTTTGCAACGATTTCAGCAAGTACAGCAGCAAGGGCAGAGTAATCTTCTTGGTGTACCTCCATTTACTGGTGGAAATCTTAAGCAGTTCTCGTCCCAGCAACAGAATCCACTTTTGCCGCAGGTGTTTTTTAATGTTTGTGCATGATAATTGTTTCTTTTGAGTTAGTTGGGTTACCTTGTTTCCCTTAATATTTTGTTAATTCAATGGCATATTTTCCTTGAAAACTTTTAGCACTCCTTTTTTCACGGTGCACCTACTCTGTTGTCATCTACTCCTTGTCTTTTTTTGTGAATTTTTCTTCTGTGAAAGGGCCATTAGTTTTAATTAAAGATAATGAAGTCTGAATCTGAATGCATTTTGGTAAGATGCTGTGTTTGGATTTGAATGTGGAATGACTAGGACTGTTTGTTTTCTCAATAACTAAATGTTGATAATCTATTTTTGTCAAAACAATAATAAATGTAAAATTAAAAAAAAAATTATATCTAAAATTATTAATTTATTATGCCGTAAGGTGATAGTTGTCTATCACTGGGTATATTTTTGTTGTTGTAAGGTGATGGTTGTTTGGTCGAGTGATGGTGGAGATGGTTGGCAGTGGTGGTCGACAATGATATTGGTGGTTGCAGTGGAGGTGGTTGGTATGGTTCAGTTGTGGTCGGCGGTGGCAGCTGTGGTAGTGGTTGGCAGTGATAGTGGAAGTGGTTGGTACTGTAGCTGGTTGACAGTGGTTGTGGCTGATGATGTCAGTTATACAGTGTTGTGGTGACTGAGGGTTGTTGTGGATAGATTGTTGGTGAAAACTCATCTTTGTAAAAATCTTTAATTAACCTCTTAATAATATTAAGACTACGTTCAGAATTTGAATGATTAAGACACATTCAGACCCCTAAAGTGGTTATTTCTAAATAAAACAAATGCACTTAATTGTTTAATGTCTGAATCATTTTGCTTCTGACCTCCATTGTGTGAACACAATTGCAGCATAAATATTGTTTTTAGATTCAGTGGACTTGCTAATATATGACAAAAATCTTTAATGTTGAAAACATAAGTACTGTTACTGTCAAACTCCTTGTATACGTGAATAAGGAATCTTCTAGATTTCATCCCATAGGTTCTACATTAGTTGAGAATATCAACGTTATTGCATTGATTTAATACTGTAAGAATTTTCTAGTCTAGTACCGTAAGAGGAGGAGACAATCCATTTAAGCAGAAAGAGGAAACATAGTGATTTTTTCTTTCTTGTGAATTAAAGGGAATACAGTGAGTTGGATACGAATTTGAGAATCTGCTGCCGTCTTTGGGCTTATCACACTTTATTTCATGTTGCATTAGTTTCCTCCATACTTGTCTGCTGGACAATTGGTTTTATTATGTGCTCTTACCTGATTCTTTTGTTCCAGTTCAATTCTCAAAGCTCCTCGGTCTCTCCGCAACTTGGACTGGGAGTTGGGGCCCAAGCAGTTGGTATTAACAACATTGCCTCATCTGCATCTATGCAGCTGCAACCAGGTTTTAATGCATACCTTTGGCGTCAATTTCTGTCATATGATGCCTTCTGTATTGAGCCTGTTTGGGTTGGCTGAGTTGAAACAAAATTTAATTATGAATTGCGAGGCTTGTCCAATTTGATTTCATTTGTTTCCTGCTCCTTTATAAAAAACAAGAGGATTTCCTTTTTTTATTTATAAATTGATTTTTTTTTAGTTAATTTTGTTCTAGATGAATAATCTTTTGTCTTGTATTTGTTTTGGTTTGTCTCATAGATGATCTAAAATCATGCAGAAAGTCCATCTTTGTACCTACTATTTTCTTTTCTCTGCCTTCCATTTTGAGTTCTTTATTATGTTATTTTTTTCTTCCAGTTTGATATTTGCTGTTATATTTCCCTACCTTCTTGATAATAAGAAACACATTAGTATTAGTTTATCAAGTAACCATATTTCTTTGTTTAAACCTCTTAATTATGTTCCTCGGAGAAAGAGAAGTAAGCTGATGATCGTAATGTGGAGAATACATGTGAAGATTGCTTCAAATCTGATTTTTCCTGAAGGTTCTTATTTATAGAGATCCGACAAGTGTCTTTGGATTGTCACTATATAGTTAATTGTCAAGAATGGATATATTAATATCAATAGTTGAATCATTACTTATCATCAATACTAGAAAATCTGTCAAAGTCAATGCATGTACATATTCGTATGTGTTAAAAACCAATAATCACTTTTGATAAATTGCTAAAATTTAATTTAAAGTGAATGAAATGTCTTTAAGGGGGAATACTGATATAAACTTAAAAGATATCAGTAGGTTGTTAAATGTCCTTATTTGAGTGAATGAGGTTGTTATCTTTCCTTATATGGTTTAGGGAAATTCTTACCTCATGAGCTAGCTAGCTTTTGCGGTTGAGTTGGGCCTATTATCCATTTTTGATCATGGGATAGTATCTGTGCAAGACTCAACTCACTTCTTAGTTTATACAATGCTGGGACACCATGTTATGTTGTTCATGGTCCAAATGTTCATCCCTCAGCTTTGCCGTGGTCTAAGTTTGCGCGGACTCTTTACTTTAAATGCCGCACCTGTGTCAGATTCTCCAAAAATACACTACTTTTGGAGAATCCAACATGTACCCGTTGACATTTTTTAAGAGTCTGAGCAACATAAGGCGTGGTGTTAAGCATACCACATTGGTTGAGGGTTAATAATGGAAGAACTTTTGAGCATCTTTTCCATTGTAGATAAGATGAAACCTACCCTTTTGGAGTGAGATGAGCGGATTCTGAGAGAAGAGGTTTTGTTGGTATGGAACTTATCCTTCTGGAGTCGAGGATTGCCATCCTATAACTGAGTGTTTTCATTGCCCCTTTTAATGTCCTCTTTTTGATGGTGAATGTTGGAAATCCTCTCCCCGAATCACCTTTAATGGATATTCCGAATGATTTGCTTGGCTGTCTTACATGTCTTGAAAAATAAAGTAAAAAAAGTATTGATAAATAAAGTCCATAAGGAGTGACTAGCAAAACTCGATTATGGGAATCGATGGTTAGGTCGATTACTTTAGTAGAACAACACCTAAAAAGTTTACTATTATTGACCCTTTCTTTCAATATTGTCAATTCCCAAGGTACTAAGTACCCTCGTTTTATACTCTTGTCCAACAGCTATCTTCCTTTCTTTAGCCACTTTCGCATCTGTCATATTCGGGAAAGCTTGCTTTGTGGCAGAGCATTTAGTAATGCCAGTAGTCTAGTGAGGGCTGTCTTTGGATCGTCCTCTTTTTATATGGTCTTGGACTGTCTTCCTTTCATATGCTAGCTTTGGGGTTGAGCTATGCCAAAAAGTCTATTGAGGTTGAGTTAGGGCCAAAGTTTATTTTCTAAAGATAAGCAACAACGGCTATAAGTTTTGGGATATGGAGTATAGTGGAAGCATCAATTTAGTCCAATTACAGGTAGTAATAGGAGCTGAGGACAGTTTTTGGATTTAATCTTTATTGATTGGACATATTTCATGAGAAATTATTTAGGGTGTCACAACTTTGTTTCAAGTATGGATAAATTATATGCTTTTGGGTATATCAGTGTGTCCTCAACTCAAGTGTATGTACATGAGAGGTGACAGAATGATACATGTATCTATGAGATGCCGACTTCAACAATCATGCAGACCTTAACAACAGTACTTCGAAGCAAAGTGTTTCCTCCCCAACCTCTAATATTTGTTGGTCTTAACAACAAAACTTATGGGAGCCTTTGATTTCAGGAAATCATGTGTCCTTTTCTTCCCTATTTAGTTCCTTTTTTTATGTTTAGGTATATGGTGGTACCTGAGGTCTTAAATGTGAATGGAATTATGAGAGTTCTGTGAAATTCTTTTGGGAGTTAAGGATTTGAGATAATGCTCTGGTTAGAGTTTCTCTCTTGTTACATCTTCGTTTGCAGTGGAGCTATCCCCACTTGTCCTCTTGGTAATCACAGACATTATCCATTTATTTCATTTGCTGTATAAATCCAAGAACTGGGCATTTTGTTGACAAACAATAGATCTGGCAACTGAGTAGAGTTTGGAATTATTAAGAGGAATCAAGATGCTTTGAAGTCACTTTCTTTTGAGTAAATCCCATTACAGCAGTATTTAGGCATGCTCCACCTTTTGTATATATCAAGTTTCAAGATTCACTAGATAAACACTAGTTAGTTTAAAATCCACCTGCTATTTGGATCGAGTCTTGAAGTTCACAAGCCAAACACCTGTTGATCTTCCTTATCATCAAAGCAACTTGCACGATGTGTAATATATTAGATGACATTGTTACCACCATCCTATCCTATTGGGTGACAGTGCCATCAACACTTGCATTGAGATGATTGATTTGCTTATTTTCTTTTCCTTTTTGTTCGTGTTCTTAAATCCCAGTCCAATGTTTTTCCGTTGTTTCTGGGTGGAAGGGCAAGGGGTCGTTGGTGTGTTACGACGGAAGGATGCAAAACCCGAAAGTAGAGGAAATAAAGAACACCAAATTTAACGTGGAAAAACTCTTCAAATCGAAGGTAACAACCACGGGATCATCGAGATCCAAATTGCTCCACTATAACAATAAGAGGGTTACAAATATTCTCCTAAATGGTTACACAATAATTGCCAAGCAAGGAGAAGCAATAGCTACACCAACAAAAAGTAGGAAGAAAAACACCCAAAATCAGAGCTACTGTTCGGGACCCAAAACGGGATGTTTCTAACCTCCGAATCCGATCTCCACCGTTCAAATCAAAGATCAAGATGTTAGGAACACTCGGTCAAAATTTCAGCCCGATCCAATGGTTAACGAATCGGGAAACACAATTTGAAGGCTGCTGTCGGAGAGGAAAGACTGCTGCGGAGAACACCCTTTTCTTCTCTTTTCTCTCTTGTTGAAAGCTCTCTCAAAGACCTCTCTTATGTGCTAATATCTGTCAAAGATGAATAATAGTGAGCAATGCATAATTCTCTCAAAAGTTGTCCTATTTATAGGTAATGAGTGGTATCATATTCCTAAAGACAAAACCAACTCCAAATAAGACTATTTCTATCCTTTTCCAAATAGGATTAGAATTCCAATCCTTCTTCAATTAGGATTGGAAACCAAAAGAGAGTAGGATTAGGCCATGGGCCTCTGGCTGGAACATAGGCTATTGCACAACAAACTCCCTCTCCAGCCAAGGAGCCGAATGAATTTTAAGTGGAGGAACTCTTGGCAGGCTTCATGCTTGCCGCAGTTCTGTGAAATTCATGCTTGACTGCAATCACTATTTTTGTGAGCATGTCTGAAGGATTGTTACCAGTGTGTGTCTTCTCAATCTCAGATAATTTCTCTTCCACGACCATTCTTATCCAATGATCTCTAGGAGTATCTGTCATGACTTCATCATAACTTTCAGGTTTTCTATGTCAGTCAGAAGTATATACTTATTTGGAGAATAACGTGTTGATTTTTGCTTCTCCCTAGTAGACCTTCTATAAGATGTTTCTGGAGCATCCAAAGTAGTTGTCTGAACAGGAGTTGGTTGATGATCAACCACAACATCACTAACAGGAGCATCTACAAGTTCTACACTCTTGTGGTCATTCTGATCTTGATCCCCATCTACATTATTTTCTTGGATTTCTTCATGTGCAAAAGATGAATCAGTATTAGGAACTAGATCAACATTAACTAAGCTTTCATCGGTCTGAGAATTTGTTTTCTCAGTCTTGTTGATATCTTCAATGGTTTGGTCTTCAAAAAATATCGCATCACGACTTCTAATAAGTTTCTTATCAACTAGATCATAAAAGCGATATCCAAACTCATCTTGGCCATATCCAACGGATGCACTGCTTAGTTTTCACATCCAATTTGGATCTCTCGTCTTTTGGAACATGCAACAAGCTTTACACCCAAAGACTTTCAAGTGATCGTGGGAAACATCCTTTGCATACCATACTCTATTTGGAACATCACCATCCAAAGCAACAGTAGGAGACAAATTGATAACATAAGCAACAGTGTTGAGTGTTTCAACCCAAAAGGAATTTGGAAGTTTAGCCTTTGAAAGTACATATCTAACTCGCTCAACTAGAATTCTATTCATTCTTTTTGCCAAACCATTCAATTGAGGAGTCTTGGGAGGGGTCTTCTGATGACGAATTCCTTACGATTTGCAGTAGTTATCAAAGGGATCAATGTATTCACCTCCATTATCAGTGCGAATACATTTTAACTTCTTTCCAGTTTCTCTCTCAGATAAGGCTTGAAACTCTTTAAACACATCAAGCACTTGATCTTTGGATTTTAAAGGATATACCCAAAGCTTGCGAGAATGATCATCAATGAAAGTTACAAAGTAAAAGTCCACCACCTTTTGACTTCACTTTAAAAGGACCACACAAGTCAGAGTGTACTAGCTCCAATAGTTCAGACTTTTCTTTAAGGAGTATGATTGTGGAAAGAAACTTTTTTCTGCTTTCCAGCTAAGCAATGAACACATCTTTTCACCTTTGCTTGTTTCACACCAGCAAGCAAATTCTTCTTAGCCAAACAGGTGATCGCCCTCTCGCTCATATGACTAAGCCTCTTGTGCCACAATTATGATAAAGTCTCATTTTTTACCAAATTTATAGAGTCGCCAAGGATTGAACCTTGTGTCACATATAAATTTGAATACTGTCTTCATCGAGCTACAATCGGTGAGCCTTTAGTGAGCTTCCATTGGCCATTGAACAGGTCGTTTTGATAGCCATCATCATCTAGTTGTCCTACAAAGATCAAATTCAAAGGAATATCTGGAGCATGCTTGACATTTTGAAGGACTAACGTTGTACCAATATTGGTCTTCAAACAAACTGTGCCAACACCAAATACCTTGACCTCGCCAACATTACCCATCTTTAACACGCCAGACTTTACAGGAGTATAAGATGAAAAGAAGTCTCTCCTTGGTGTGACATGTGAAGTAGCTCCAGAATCTACTATCCAACTTGTATCTTGAGATACAAATTGATGACTCTTTTATCACAAGCAAAGAGAAGGTCATCTCGGACAACAACAACAATATTGTCTCCATTATTTTCTTCCTTTTTCCCTTCTCCAGGGGCTTGCTTTAACTTGTTGCAAAAGTCCTTTCTTTCCACAATGATAATACACATGATTTTGATACTTGGATTTTGACTTGCTTCTACTTTTACCTCTACTTCTCGAACCTCTTGTTTTACCTCTCCCTCGATCTTCTGTGAAGAGAACGTCTGACTGTGAGGATCTGCCTTGAGATCTTCTTCTGACTTCTTCATTCAGCACACCACCTTTTGCATATTCCATAGTCACCTTATAATCGGGAACAAAATTTGTTAAAGAGACTCGAAGAGTTTCCCAAGAATCTGGTAGAGTATTAAGAAGCCAAAGGCCTTTTATTTCATCATCAAAGTTGACACTCATTCCTGATAACTGATCAAGAACACCTTGAAAATCATTTATGTGATCAAGAACAAGACTACCCTCCTTGTATTTAAAGGTCATCAATTGCTTTAGCAAAAACATGTTATTGCACTTTTTTGAAGTGTAAAACGTCTCCAACTTTTCCCACAACGTTCTAGTCTCATTCACAATGTGATTGCGAACATTGTCTTCAACCCATTGCCTTATATATCTACATACTTGTTGGTGCTCGAAATCCCAATTCTCATCGGTCAAATCCTCGGGTTTATGAGTAGCAAAAATGGGAAGATGCATCTTCTTCACGAACAATAGATCTTTCATCTTGCTTTTCCATATGTTGTAGTTACTCCTGTTGAAACACACTATCTTGCTCATATTTCCATCCATCGTAGAATTTTTGATAAACATCCAAGCTCTGATACCACTTGTTATGACGGAAGAATGCAAAACCCGAAAGTAGAGAAAATAAAGAACATCAAATATAACATGAAGAAAACCCTTCAAATCGAAAGTGACAACCACGGGATCACCGAGATCCAAATTGCTCCACTATAACAATAAGAGGGTTACAAATATTTTCCTTAATGACTACACAACAATTGCCAAGCAAGGAGAAACAATAGCTACACCAACAAAAAGAAGTAGGAAGAAAAACATTCAAAATCAGAGCTACTGTTCGGGACCCAAAACGGGATGTTTCTGACCTCCGAATCCGATCTCCACCGTTCAAATCAAAGACCAAGATGTTAGGAACACTCTGTAAAAATTTCAGCCCGATCCAACGGTTAACGAATCGGGAAACACAATTGAAGGCTGCTGGTCGGAGAGGAAAGACTGCTGCGGAAAACACCCTTTTCTTTTCTTTTCTCTCTTGTTGAAAGCTCTCTCAAAGACCTCTCTTATGCGCTAATATCTCTCAAAGATGAATAACAGTGAGCAATGCATAATTCTCTCAAAAGTTGTCCTATTTATAGATAACGAGTGGTACATATTCCTAAAGCCAAAACCAACTCCAAATAGGATATTCCAATCCTTTTCCAAATAGGATTAGAATTCCAATCCTTCTCCAATTAGGATTGATAACCAAAAGAGAATAGGATTAGGCCATGGACCTTTGGCTGGAACATGGTCTATTGCCCAACATGGTGAACTGGGGAAGTTTGTTGGTAGGAGAAAGGAGATGGGCGAGTTGGTCTCTTGGACAATATTTTTGTCTTTGAGAAAATGGGAATGTAGGATTTGCATTTTCTAGGTACTTGTAATGTTTTTTAGTTTAAAAGATAATGTTTGTTAGTTGGGTTTGTCTCTAGGAAGATTTTGTTTTCTCTTGAAAGATGGGGAAGCTAGCGTTTGCATTTGCTAGATACTTGTGATGGTTATTTTTACTAATATGATAATGTTAGTTTCTTGTGATGGGTTAATGAATTAGGATCATAATTTCCTTTGTAGGCAATTCTCTTCTTTGTTTTTAACTACTCCCTTTGTTTCAATTTGTTTGATATACTTCCTTTTTAAGTCCATTTTACAAAGAATTGACTCTTTCCCTTTTTAGCACCTTTTAATTTCCAACTTTGCACATTACATGTTTCGGGCCACAAGATTATGGGGGCATTTTTGTACATTTGATATATCTTTAATTGAAGACCACAAGATTCAAAAGTCTTCTTTATTTTCTTAAACTCTGTCTCTAGTCAAAACCGACCAAACAAATTGAAATGGAGGGAGTATTTGTCACCCTTGTCCAATTCTTTTGCTTTGCCATTTAGGAGAATATAATCATTGTTAAGTTTGGATGAAGTAAGAGAGGCAGAGTGTATTATCTTCACCATCAATTGACTGATTGACAGTTACAGAGCCCTAGGAATGTGGGTGTGTGGAGGGAGGAGATGATTGAAGTGGTCTATTTTCTTGAAAATTTTAGTTGGGTTACTATCTAGGGGAAATAGCTCGACTTGTAATGTTGATCTTCTATACCTAATGGACAACTGAAAAGAATCAAAGAAAAAGTTGTATTTTCTATAGCATTTGAAGCAAAAGATAGTTCTATACATTCTTTAATACTACATGAATGCTTAAAATGCTTTTATAAATACAATGGTCGCAGATGTAGGCATTGCAAAAGTGGATGAATTGCAGCCACAACAGATTTTGCCTGAGGATTCTTCTGCAGATTCTTCTGCAAATGCTGGACTCGGGAAAAGTCTTTTGAATGAGGATGATATGAAGGCTTCATATGGATTAGATACCCCAGTGAGTTGAATATCTTTAACTTATCTGGCTTCCAATATTAAGAACCTATTTGGATCGGCTTATTTTAAGTGCTTTTAAGCTAAAATAACTTTTAAGCACTTTTGGAGTGTTTGGGTAAGTTTAAAAAGTGCTTATAAGCACTCAGTTGTAAGCTAAAATAATAAAAATAAGTCAAAAATGAAAGCCAATTCAAACAGGTTCTTAATTGATTAACTTTATCTCGTGTGGTTGTTGATAAGAGTGTAGATGTTATATTAGGGGATGACATGCTAATCCAACTTACTATATTTTTAGTGTCGCTTCAGATAATTTGTTATTAGTGTTTCACAATGACGTATCTGAGAGGCCTATTATTTTCACTTTAGATGAGAGAATGTGGTTGTCTAATATATTAATTGAAAAAGGGTCAAGTATACCCCTATGCTATTAGAAATAATTCAAATATATTCCTTCTTATACTTTCTGTTCAAATATACCCCTCCTTATACTTTCGTTTCAAATATACCCCTCCCATTATACTTTGACACAAATTTGTCCTCAATTTTAATGGAGGAACATGTGTCAAGCTCAGAGTCAAATGACCCGTCTCCAATTTTATATACCACTTTTTCGAAACCCACCAGTTTAACCTGACCCAGCCTATTTTTTTTCCTTTCATCTTCTTCCTCTCTTTTCAATGCCCAAAGCTTCAAAGTATATTCTTATGTGATGGATTTCATTTTTCTCTTCTATTTTTTTTTTAAAAGATTGGCAGCATACACTTTCAAGCACTAATAAATGAACAAAAAAAGTCACAATTTCTCTTATTATATAAGAGGGAGTTTTGAGGATGAAGCAGGCACTCTTCGTCTACTTGTCTGCTTGAGCAAGGACATTTTCAAAACAATTTTAATTTTTTTTTGTTTTATTTTAATTTAATTAGCGTATAATTTTTCCAAAATTATAGGAACCACTTTAGCTATTTCCTTTAGTTTTAGATTCATATTTTTAATTTGTAGCTTTATTACTTTGAATGTCGCTAATACTTGTGTAAATTTTGTAACTACTTTGAGTAAAAAAGAATGGTCGATGATGAAAAAGACTTTAATTATAGACATCCCAATGGACCTCTTATATTAGATTTACGAGAAAAAAGAATGAGATGATTTAAAATTGTTTAATTAAACCACCTAAAAGAATAATTTTATGAACAAATATTGGGCCCGTGCACAATATGGGGTTTTTGTTACTAGTATAACAGAAACCGTAGCCATCAGCTTGTTGCTGCTTGCCATAAGAAAACAATTTGCAAACACAAAAATATAAAAATGAGCCACATCCCTAGAAGCTGCACAATAAATTAATTAATTGGCCTACAAGAAAAGTATATGAACAGATAATTCACACGTTTAAAATAAAGGGGGTGGGTGCCACAACAGAAGACCTCATAGAACCTATTAAAGGATGATATTCATCTAACGTCACTGTATATCTATATATTGATGACAAGTTCAAAAAGTTGAAGAAGAAAATGAAATTCACCATGAAAGAACAAGTTTTGAAGCTTTGGATAATGAAAAGAGAAAAAGAAGATGAGAAGTAAAGAAAATAGGTCGGATCGGGTTAAATGAGTAGGTTTTTTAAAAATTGGGTATTTAAAATTAGGGGTGGTTATTTGATTCGGATCTTGACACTTGTCCCTCCTTAAATTAAGGATACATTTGTGCTAAAATATAATGGGAGCGGTATATTTGAACCAAAAGTATAACAAGAGGGGTATATTTGGGCTGAAAGTATTATGAGGGGTATATTTAAACCATTTCTGATAGTACGGGGTATATTTGACCTTTTTCCGTATATTAATTGGCTGCTACTCAAGTTTGAGTGAGCAGCTTGAGTTAAATTTGAAGTTCTTGAAGTGGTATGTTTGGAATCAATAGGCAAATATAGTTTAGTGCTGAAAGAGTTAGTAGAACTTTCTTTTTGAGACAACAATTGTATTCTGTAAAAACTTAGCCACCCTAGCAAGAGGTGCTAAGATGGAAACTTTGCAAGCATCGAATGGGTGCTTAAACCCCTGCCCAGAACCCTATACAATTAAACATTGGCAATTCAATCTACTAACTCTCCTACTTCCTGCCACATATTCCATTTAAACCAAAAAAAGAACAAGCTAAGACAATTCATTCTAATTATCTGGATTGAACTGCTAGTGCCTTTAAAATGTCTAACATTCCTTTCTTTCCACAATGTCCATCAAATGCAAGCAGGAATGATCTTCTACTAGCGCTCCTTCCCACCTCTATTCCGATTACTACTCCAATTGTTCAACAGTGCCAAAATAGAACTAGGTATTTAAGTTATTTCAAAAATACAAAAGTACATGTGCCACAGATTTATAGCTACCCTGCAGTGTAGAAATAAATGTTCATTGTTTTCACCCACTTGTGTTAACAAAAAAGACATCTTGAACAAATATGAAGTTCTCTTTGTAGCTTATCTTGAGTTAGGCAAGCTTTCCTAATCACCAACCAAATAAAGAATGACACCTTTATAGGATATTTACCTCTTTGGTTTAACTGCCAATACACTGACTTTACTGAGAAGACTACTTTAACTGTTTAGTTTCCATCTGAGTTTGTCTGTAGATTCAGTGCATCCACCAAAAGTTCCCAATATTTGAAGCAGTGTGACGAATCTCTGTACTTCCCTGTAATTAAGAGCTCTTCTAAAGATTTGATTGTACCCTTGTTGACTCCACATTTGGTTGATCATGTCATGTTGTTGGAGACTTATAGAATAAAGAACTGGAAACATAGACTTCAGATTGCTCTGCCCAATCTAGTGATCAGCCGAAAAATCAGTTCCTTCCATCTCTGACAATAATCTCCACATTTTTCCAGTATTCTTGCCATTGCTTCTGATATTTCTCCACACACTGCTACCATAGGGACCTAAGTTGCTCTGACTCTCAAAAAATGTTGCCGCACCCATGTTGGATTCTTCAAATATACACTATTTTTAAGGATCCGACACGCGCCCGTCGATATTTTTGAAAAGTCTGAGCAACATAGATAGGGTACTACATCATTTGTGGTCCACTGGTTCAACATTCCATATTTCTGGGATATGAATTTCCTCCGAAATGCACTGTCCTCATTATTGAACCTCCAATGCTATTTTTGTAGCAGATTTCTGTTATGTAGACTCAAGTTCTTTTTCCCCAAACCAGCATGTTTCTTGCTCAAGGTTATAGCCTCCCATTTAACTAGATTACTGCTTTTCTTCTCTTTGTTGCCTTGCCAAATATAGTCTCTTCTCAATCTGTCAAAAATTTTTTTTAACTCCTTTGAGTAATGGAAAGATAGACATTATGTAAGTAGAAAGAGATCTAATACTGAATTAATGACCATCAATCTCCCACCTAGGGAAAGAATTGGGATTTCCACCTTGACAATTTCTGTCACACCTTTATTAACCTCATTCCAGATTCATATAGAACAGTTTTTAGCCACCAAAGGCATCCCCAAATAAATTGTAGGAAGAGCTCCCACCTGACAGCCAAGTTTACCTGCCAGAGATAACAAATTTGGAACATCATTGGCCGGATAAAGAAAGCGTTTTTGCTAGTTAACATGTAAACCTGACAAGCTTCGTAAATAGTTAAGATGGCTCTGAGATGTGTGATCTGTACCACATCAGCTTCACAAAATACCAGAGAGTCATTGGCATATAAAAGATGAGATATTTCCATTCCTTCAATGGTATTTGGTTGAGATCATAAGCCTTTGATCCAACCATTCAACTGTTAAGTCCTTCCATGACCATCAAGAATAGAAAAGGTGAAAAAGGATCACCTTGTCTAAGTCCCCTTTGGGATTGAAAAAAACCTTCACGCCCACCATTAATCAATACGGGGAATTTGACATTAGAAATGCAAAATCTTACCAGTTCACCATTTGTTACCAAATCCTATGTCTTTAAGGATTTTCAGCAAGAACTCCCAATTGAAATTTAGTAGAACTGGTTTGGTTCCATGGGTCCATCATCTTTTAGTTGGATGGTTGTGCAGGGATATTTCATCGTGCAAAGGTCGTCATTAGAAGGCGAAGGTATAATTTAGGTGCTTGAGTGTTCCCTAACAGATAGCTTCTTTCCGCAGGGTGGATGAAGGAATGAAAGGAGGAACGTGATTGAGGATTTAGAGTAGGGAATTCAGGTGATTGTTAGGAAGTTGAGGATTCTGATCTCTCCCTAATTTAAATCTCTCTAGCTCTCTCTTTTTTTTCCTCAATGTGGTTGGCTTGAGATTAGACAAGCAATGTGGGTATGGTAAAGGATACGGTTAATGATTTGAGATTGATAAGCAATTGGGATTGCTAGGATGAACTATGTATTGGATTTGATGCTAAAGAGGTGGTTTTAAAGAGCACTGATCTTTATTTAAATTATACATTGATGCACTCATTTCCTGGTCTATTTTTTTTTCTTTTTTCTGTAGGCCAAATTAGTAGTCTGTTAGTCACTTGTAAAAGATTCTTAGATGCAGGGAGGAGTCACCGGTTCTGTTGCTGAAGCATCCCCTAGGCCAAGGGATACAGATCTATCTCCTGGGCAACCTTTGCAATCCAGTCAGTCAACTGGAAGTCTTGGGGTTATTGGTCGAAGGAGTGTTGCTGACCTTGGAGCAATTGGTGATAACCTGAGTGCGTCCACTGCAAATTCTGCAGGAATGCATGACCAATTATACAACTTGCAGATGCTTGAATCTGCCTTTTACAAACTTCCTCTACCCAAAGATTCTGAACGTGCAAAGAGCTATACACCAGTAAACTTCAATACTTCATCCACTGTGTTACTTGATAAATAAATTAATATGAACTTATCTTTTGCCATTGCTGCAGAGGCACCCTGCAGTTACCCCTCCAAGCTATCCCCAAGTACAGGCTCCCATTGTCAACAATCCTGCCTTCTGGGAAAGACTTGGAGCTGATAACTATGGCACTGACACTCTGTTCTTTGCATTTTACTACCAACAGGTGCAACTGTAATTGCCGTTGGTTTTGGTGACCTTTTTCAATCTTAGAGATCATATTTATCTTGTTCTTCATTACCCTCTGCAGAATACTTATCAGCAATATCTAGCTGCTAAGGAGTTGAAGAAACAGTCTTGGAGGTATCACAGAAAGTATAACACATGGTTTCAGCGGCATGAGGAGCCAACTGTCGCTACTGATGACTTTGAACAGGGAACATATGTCTACTTTGATTTCCACATCGCAAATGATGAACAACATGGATGGTAAGTTATCATTTACTTTGTTAGATTTGTATACTGTATTCCAAAATGCTTCTGTTTTGATATTCAATTGACTGACTTTTATGGGAACTAAAAATAACAAGTCTATGCTGTTGTCTATATTTGGTTTGGTTGTTTTAACAGATGGTCAGATGTGTTAAATTCTCTGTTTGATTTACTAAAGAAAAGAAATGGAGGGAAGGAAGCTTAAATTGGAACGGACGGTTTTTTGCTTGTTTGATCTTGAAAGGGAATAGATTGAAATAAAATGAATTTAGGAGACTTTCAAGCATGTGTACATTTTTCCATCTTAGACCTAAAAGTGCTTTTCTATGCCATCTCTTTCTCAATCCTGAGGCTTAGTTCCCTGACTGATAGTTGATCTTCATTTTCTTCTTCTACATGTTTTTTCCATATATTTGGGTCTTCCCTCTTCTTAGTGGCAAACAATCAAGATGTTCTTTTAACCAGGACGTTCTTATAAGTTTCTGGTGTTTGGTTTCTTGCATCTTTGATGCATTCTTTTCTTGCACTTACAAGGCTGTATCTGTATAATAAGGTCATTTTTTGGATCTCCCATTGTAAAGACATTCCTGATTCATGGAGTTTTATTAAGGCTTATAGTTTTTCTCCTTTTTGGCCAACCATTATTCCTTTCTGCTCCTAGTCACCTCATCCATCCAAATAAATACTCAAATTTTGAGCAAAATGCTGATCGATTGATAATAGAGTGATAAGCTTCCTAGCGAGTCATGCCAAACTCCTGAATTATTGCGTTGAAGTTAGTAAATGTAGATTCCTCAAAAGTTAGTATAAGTAAGACCTTAGAGGGATCAAGATAACCAGAAGATGTAAAATAAGGTCGAGACTCAATAATGTGACATCGGTTGACATAAGGTTCAGACAGATTAGGTGAGTAGCAACAATTACCCTTTTAAACTCAAGAAAGAAAGAGCATGGGAGTTAACTTATCTTCCCAAGAAGCTATGAATATAACATGTGTTCCCAAAGACTCGAGGAGATTGAGAGTATAGAGATGACTGAGGAAACAATATTGAATAAGAAATCTGATTTAGGGCATCCAATTAATTAAATAGAAAGACGTGACAACTGCATCACAAGAAAAACAACAACAGAACATGGGATTGAATGAGAAAAGTGTGAGTAGTCTCAATGTGGTGCCTATTATTATTCTCTGAGTCCCCATTCTCCCATTCTAGTGAATGATTCCATGGTCAATCATAAATTGCTGAAAGAGGGAGGATAAGTATGAAAGGTATAAAATGAAACATCAAATTGATTTTGTATTTCAGCACAAAAGCTCTTGAATATAGAAAACAACTCAGAACAATCCTAAAATTGAATTAACTCTACTAGGACCCCCAAATAACAGAATGAACTAATGAAAATTAGATTCAACACGACTCTCAGAACTTTGTGGAAAGGTAGTGTGAGTGTGTTTCCCCAGTTGACAGAACTCACAATCTAATGTGGACAGACTTGACAATCGCATCATCTTTTTTAGCTTGAATAAACTTGGATGTTCTAACATTGTGAAATAAGTCCTGAGTATCTGTAACTGGACATGAAGTGGAGTTAAGATAATAGAGGCCTTGGGATATAAGTCTTATAACAGTTGTTTGTCCCCTACTACGATCCTACATAGCAAAAGAATCATCGAGAAATATTATGGCACAAATTTAGGACACTAGTCAAATGACTAACAGATGCAAGATTAAAAGGACAATCAAGGACATAAATTATAGAGTTTAGAGTGGCATATATAGGCGATTAGCTTGTCCAACTTCTTTTGTGTGTGTTTGAATCCATTGGCTGGAGTAACAGTGGGAAGAGACTGAATAAACAATATTTGACGAAGTGGATTTTATGACCAGAAATAGGAGTCCGCGAACCATGCTCCAAGGATATTAGACTATGGAAGACAAGCAAAAGAATCACCAGAAACAGAAGTATCAGGCTGAGCAACTAAGGAAATTTGTAGAGACGTTTGCTTACTTGCTCGATACGAAGGAACTCATTATATTCTCTTTCACACAAATATACCAGTTGATCACATGTAGTGTTGGTCCGAGCAATATGAGCATTCTTGGGTGGTCGATCATGTAGAGAATACCATACTTCACGATTGCGTCCAAACCTATTACAATAACAACACTCAGGCTGAGATCTTACAAAATGACTTTCTCATTGACTCTATGGATTGGGATGTTCAATTTCTGATCCTTTCATTAAGGGTTCTGGAGAAATTCTAAGAAATGAATTAAAGTTACTAGCCTCAAAACGAAATTGTAAGAAATGAATTTTCAACTCCCATATTTTTGGAGCCAGAACTACCAAACATAAAAAACATAATCACAAAATACAATGGAGAGAAAGCTGCTGAAAGTGCAAAAGACAACAAACTTTTCTCCGACGATATTTCAATTTTCCGATGCCATCGGGGAAAACAAAATCTATTTTGCAGTTGATTTTAAGTCATGATATTACGAAACTTGCAGCAAGGGAAGACATCTGGTTCGAATGGGTGGAAAGAAGCTGAAGCCTGATGCGCAAAACCACGTTCAACAAGAAAACTATGGAATGGATCGTGTTCGTGCTACGCGAAGCCTCAAGGGACAACAGTACGCATACGAGAAGATGGAAGTTGAAGGAACAGTTTGCAGACTATTTTTGTGCTACGAAGCATAACAGTTTCGGCAGATTCATTAGCATAGTAGCAGTACAAGGGGGGAATAGATCAGTCATCATTTTGCTAGAAAGTGCATTAAATAGAGGGTGGGAGGATGTAGCTTTAAAGATAGCAAACTTGATTAAAGATTCAAAAAAGCCATTTATTACAGAAAAGCCCAAATTGACAGATCCAAAAATCCTATATGCTGAGGCGGTACGGGCTAGCAAAGTGGCAACATAAAGAAGTTTCAGAATCTGTTATAAATCGCAGTAAAGCAGTCATAGCCATCACGAATGGAGACGCAGGGCAAGAGAAAGGTTTGCTTTCCTGATGCATCATAGAGAAAGGTTTGCTTTCCAGATGCATCATTGGAAATCTCAGCTCGGAGCTAAAGGAGAAGCCCACACTCTCAGACATCCGGAGGTGGGCCGTCAATACTTGGAAAAACTCCTTTGGGGTCAGCGAAATGGGGGGTCACTCCTTTCTTTTCGAATTTCCAAACAGGAACATGGCGGAGCACATCATACATGGATAGTGGGTCTGGAAACAGTCAAAGGTCTTCCTAGAATGGTGGTCTCCAACTGCTGGATGTTGCACAAAGCGAGAAAGCTCGACATGGATAAGGGCAGTGGGGCTTCCACTGCATCTATGGTCGGAAAAAATCTTCAGGGCTATCGGAGACCAGTGTGGAGGTTGGTTGGAAACAGAGGAGGAGACTACTTTGAAAAACCACCTAAAATGGGCGAGATTGAAGATCAAGGGTGACGGTGGGACAGTTCCAAAAGAGGTAAAGATTGGGTACAAGGATCTCACCTACTTTATTCTGATATGGACGGAAATCCCGTCGAAAGTAGTCGTGGACGAGGCGGAGAAAACAAAGGACAAAGACCGCTGGACAATAGAAGGAAAAAGTGGAGGGAGCAACAACTTTATCACTGAAAAGGAACAACATAATCACGTGGGGATGAGGATAAAGAAGACAGCTGGAGTGGGCCAGGGAGCACATGTGAACACCTTTTCATCTTTTTTTAAAAAGAATGGGCTGGGCCCAGGTCATTATGAAGCAATAAACAAAGAAAGACAAACTAACTTCTCAAGCCCAATACGTGATGCATCCCAATTTTTGGGTTTTAAACAGCCAGAGCATGCGGATAAGTTAAAAACTGATCCAATGCTTCTCGAGATCGAAGCAAATTCTTCAGAAATCATCTTCTTCGATAGTGAGAATGGAGAACTAAACAATGAATCAGCTACGGAGGTGCTACAGAATCACACAACGAACTTCAATGTAATAGAGGAAGTTGAAGATTATGTAGATGCAGTGGGAAACACTGAAGGGGGAAACAATCTCAGTTACAATGATACTGAACCAAGCATGCAATTGGTGGCACATAATGAGGGAGAGATCTAGAAAATTGAAGAAGCAGAGCCGCTCAATGTTCATACAATTGAAGAAGTAAGTGATGGGGAGATGGAGGCAACATTATGGGTCCACAAAAACATAATCAAGATGAGCAAAGAGTTTGGCGTACAGTTTGAAGGGTGCGAAAAGGAAGCTTTGGCACTCTTCAAGAAGATTGATAGTAAAAGGCACTCAACCATGACAGAAGCAGAAAGTGAGAGAGTGAAGAACAAAAAAGTCAAAGGTACGCAGGAACTTAGGGGATTGTTGACAAATATGAAATTACAAAGCAGAGGCACGAGGTGCAGGGGGTGGAGAAAACTCGAGTGACTTGATAAATGTCTCTATAGTTTTATGGAATGTGAGGGGATTAAATTGCAGGGAGAAACGAAGGATCATAAATAGTGCTATAAGAGAATGGAAAGCTGATGTAATATGTCTACAGGAAACAAAGTTGGAAGGCAGTTGTGGGGAAACAATTAAACAAGTTTGGGGACGCAGGGGTGTTAAATATGGGATGTTGGAGGCAAGTGGTACTAGGAGGGGGGTATTTTGATGTTGGATAGAAAAAATTGGGAACGGAGGGTAGTGGAGATAGACACATACAATTTGACGTGCAACTTCAAATCGACTGCAAATGATTTCTTCTGGCATATGACAGGGGTATATGCACCTACTTCCAACTTGGAGAGACAAGAGGTATGGTGGGAAATAGGGGCAGTACGGGGTCTATTTTCAGGACCATGGGTGTTGGGGGGAGATTTCAACATTGTCAGATACGCATCAGAAAAGAGGAACTGCTCAAGAACCTCTGTGTATATGAATGATTTTACAGATTTCATTGAGGAAATGGAACTAATTGATCCACCATTAGAAGGGGGAAGCTACACTTGGTTTAAGAGATCCAATATGGAAGCCACTTCAAGAATAGACAGAATCTTGTATTCTACTAAATGGGGAGAACAATTTAGCAATGTAAAACAAGAGTTATTGGCCAGAGTATGTTCTGATCATGCACCAGTTGCACTCAAAAATAGCAACTGGATTTACACAAAATCATACTTCAAGTTTGAAGGGTGGTGGCTGGAGACTGAGGGATTTAAGGAAAGAGTCAGAAACTGGTGGACTTCTTTTGAGTTTGAAGGGAGGCCTGACTTCGTCCTAGCTTCAAAATTGAAAGCAATGAAAAGCAAAATGAAAGAATGGAGTGTAAGTTCCTTCGGGAATTTGGAGAAAAGGAAAAAAGAAATCCTCAGCAAAGTCCAGGAATTTGATACAAACCAACAATCCAGGATGTTAACCACAGAAGAAGCTCTCCAAAAAGCATGAGTGGAGCAGGAGTCGAGCAGGAGTGGAACAGGAGTTTGAAGAATATGCAAAGAAGGAAGAGATTGCCTGGAGAAAAAGATCCAGGACACTGTGGATAAAGCAAGGAGACAAAAATACCAGATTTTTTCAGAGAATGGCAAATGCACACAAAAGGATTAACCACATTGACAAACTGATGGTGGGAGATCAGGGACTGAAGGACCCTTCAGTTATTAAAAATGAGATTATAGAGTTTTACAGGCAACTATACAAGGAAAGTGAGAGCTGGAGACCTTCTTTCAACATGAATCAGTGCCCCTCTATAAATGCAGAGGAACAACAACTCCAGAAACCTTTTGAAGAGGAGGAAGTCTTGATGGGACTTAAAGCTTGTGCTGTAGACAAAGCTCCAGGGCCGGATGGTTACAACATGGGATTTTTTGTCAAATGCTGGGAGATTGTGAAAGGAGACTTGATGGCAACCTTGCAAAACTTCCACTCTATGGAGTTATTTGAGAAGAGCCTCAATGCAACATACATTGTTCTCATACCAAAGAAGAATGGGGCTAAGGAGCTGAGAGATTTCAGACCAATCAGATTAATTGGGAGTGTATACAAACTGATAGCTAAAATACTCACAGAAAGGTTGAAGAAGGTGATGCATAAACTGGTAGTTACTCATCAATGGCTTTTTTGAAAGGCAGGCAGATTACTGATGCAGTGTTAATAGCATATGAGTGTCTGGATTCAAGAGTCAAAGAGAAGGCCCCGGGAATTATGTGCAAACTGGATATAGAGAAAGCATATGATCATGTCAATTGGAATTCCCTTCTTGGAATTTTGAGGAGGATGGGCTTTGGCTGGAAATGGGTTAGATGGATAAAATTTTGCATAAGTACTGTCAGATTCTCTGTTCTGATAAATGGATCACCTGAAGGCTTCTTTGCATCATCTAGAGGTTTAAGACAAGGTGATCCTCACCTTTCTTATTCATTCTGGTGATGGAAGGACTCAACAACATACTGAAAACTGCACATTCAAGTGGGTGGATAAGAGGGTTCAATGTTGCAAAAGATGGGAACCAAAGACGGGAAGTTACACATCTCCATTATGCAGATGATACCCTCATCTTCTGTGATACAGAAGAAAGCCAACTAAAGATTCTGAGAGTAACTTTGATTCTCTTTGAAGCAATATCTGGACTTCACATTAACCGGAAGAAAAGTCACATTTTTCCAGTCAATGAGGTAGAAGGAATGCTTAATCTAACAGGAATCTTGGGAGGAGAAGTAGGGAAACTGCCAACAACGTATTTGGGGATGCCTCTGGGAGCCAAAAGCAAATCCAATGAAGTCTGGAGTGGAGTGATAGAGAGATGTGAAAGGAGATTATCAAGATGGAAAGCACAATATTTGTCCAGGGGTGGAAGACTGGTTCTGATCAACTCTGTTCTAGATGCCTTGCCAACTTACTTGATGTCAGTTTTTCCTCTTTCAGCTCAAATGGAAGGAAGAATTGATGCTTTGAGGAGGAATTTTTTGTGGAATGGGGAGAAGGAAAGCAAGGGCTACAACCTGGTAAAGTGGAAGACAATACTACTTTCAAAGAGGCAAGGTGGATTAGGCATCAGGAACTTGAGAAAGCAAAACAGAAGTCTATTGATGAAATGGCTCTGGAGATTCACTAGAGAGGATCAGGCACTATGGGTCAGAGTAGTCCAAGCCAAATATGAAAATCTAAACAGATGGACAACTAAGGAGGTATCATCACCTTATGGAGTCAGTCTATGGAGATCTATTAGATTACTGTGGTTCAACTTCCTTGGAAAAACCAGGTTCAATGTTAAAAATGGCAGAAAGGTCTTATTCTGGGATGATG
>JBCEWC010001979.1:0-37067 GCA_038996855.1 Solanum aculeatissimum
GAAAAATAGAAAAATTGAGAGGCAATTGAGCATAGAGAGTTTTTTAAAAGATAGTTAAGGTGTAGAGGGGTAAAAATATCTTTAATTCAACTTAAAGTGAAAAAGATGGACATTTTTATAAGACTTTTCTTATGAAGGACAAAATATCAATACCACCACATTTGGTGGGCATATGTAATTTTCTCTGCTCTAAATTATTAGCATGGGCTCCATATTTTTAAATCTAATTAGATGAGAAATAGTATTTAATCAAAATAGTTTTATTTCTTTTTTCCTATATTTATATATTTTTTAGTATTAAATAATTATCTAAAAATGTAATAGTTAAATTTAGAGTTCTCTAAAGTATTATTAATAAGATTAATTAACTTAGTAAAATACACCTCTAATTAATTTTTTAAGGGGTATCAAGTATTATGAAATGAAAGGAGTACATTTTAAACTCGACATATCAATCAAAACTCATGCCTAACTATTTTTTTTGTAACCGTAATTTACACTTGATCTCCGGATAGAAAAAAATAAAAGAAGAAAAACTACATAGATCTCCACTGAAATATCTTGATAACGACTGACATAATATGGACGAGCATTAAGTAATTCACTCTAAATTAGTTAATATTATTGCGTATAATTAAAAAATATAACATATATTCTATATGATTAACTTATTTGTACCTACTACCTCCGTTCACAATTAGATGTCAAAAAATCTCTAATTTGATTTTCATTTTTACTTGTCAATTTTGCGAATCCAAGATAAGATAAATAATTTTTACCTATTCTACCCCTAATTTATTTATCAAGTTAGACTTTTTGAAAATATTGAATTTTTTTTTAAAATATTGAATGACTAAGTCATCTTTAGAGTACCTAGAAACCTAGAAAATGACATAATGCATTAACATACCCAATTCAATTAAGTTTATAAGAAAAAAAATAATTAAGAAGAATAGTCCTATAAAAAAATTTTAATTAAAAAGAATAGTCCCACAAATAAATAGGGATAAAATGATAATCTTGCTGCATTAATCATTATTTTCTTAATACGTGTGCCATGTCAAAATTTGACATCTAATTATGAACGGAGAGAGTAATAAACTCTCGAGAACACACTCATTAACTTTTTTGAGAATTTAAATCGAAAGTGTTGAATTAATGGAACCAATATCTAGAATATGCTACTTTCTTTGGACTAGGACAACGTGCATGACTCATGGTACATTTAATGGACCATTTATTATTTATTGAACTAATAAGATATCATAGAGATTTAACCTAATTGACAATTACAGAATGATTTTCTAGGTTATTTTGTAACATGGGGAATTACAAGCTGTACTTTGATGAGTAGGGGAATTGATAATGGCAAAGCCTTTATGTTTTTTACAGGGATAATTATAATATATGGTCATTCGATCAAATTAAAACAATTATTAGAAAAATAGTCAAGCGTGTATAGACAATATATATTTCATGTATAATCAAACTATATTCAGTTTTTGAGTGTATCATAATGTGTATTTGACAAAGACTTTATGTTTTTTATAGGTATAATTATAGTACATGGTCATTCGATCAAAATAATTATCAAAAAAAAAGTCCGACGTGTATAGTCAATGTATATTTCATGTATAATCAAACTATATTCAGTTTTTGAGTGTATCATAATGTGTATTTGACAAAGCATTTATGTTTTTTATAGGGATAATTATAGTACATGGTCATTCGATCAAAATAATTATCAGAAAAATAGTCCGACGTGTATAGTCAATGTATATTTCATTAATAATCAAGCTATATTCAGTTTTTGAGTGTATCATAATGTGTATTTGGCAAAGCCTTTATGTTTTTTATAGGGATAATTATAGTACATGGTCATTCGATCAAAATAATTATCAGAAAAATTGTCCTACGTATATAGTCAATGTATATTTCATGTATAATCAAGCTATATTTAGTTTTTGAGTGTATCATAATGTGTATTTAATGTATAATTCATTTATAAGTAATCTATATTGTATAATTACCATATATTTTTTTATGACTTTTGGCAAGCTATATTGTATAGCCATATATATTTTTTGTGATTATTGAATATTTTTTAATGTAAATATAACATAACTATATTTATTATAAATTAATTAGTTTATTGTATATATTTGAAATTATCCCTTTTTATATTCGTTAAGGAACGCTAATGCTAGTAGTTATTGTGCACGAGGGCTACTTTAGTCTTTTCAGGTTTAGTTACGTACTTGGCTGGTAATAAAGGAAATGACAGAAATACCCTAATAACTTGTATAAATATAGTTGCAATTGAATCCTTAAAGAAATAGACAAAACCAGAAAGACAGATAAAGAGAAGAAAATGGCAGAGGTTGATCCATATGCAGCTCTCACAAAGGCTTTCTCAGGTTCTTTTCCATTTCTGCTTTCTGCAATTCAATATTACATTAAGGTCGTTTAATAGTTCGATAAGAAATAAGTTATCAAACTTATATAATATTTGATAGGAAATAAACTATTCACGTATAAAATTAATATGATGTTTGGAATAACTAATACGTTACATGTATGAGCTATAAGAGTGTCTATGTATTATTTTATATAGAAAAAAGTGGAATAACTAATCCTTGCATAAAGTAAATACATAGATTCCGTCAATCCATCATAACTGATCCCAACATTATTAATATCTGCATAACGCTAACCAACTACTGATATGTCCCGTATATATGTGATGTATATAGTGTATATGTACATAAATACATCGATTTGGTGCCAAAGATAAATCTATAAGGTATCAAATTTGTTCTGATAGACCCTTGAATCCTTGATTAAAAGAAACATGTGTAATCAAACTTAGCAAAATGAAAATGATTGCACAGTAAGGGATTTCTATTGGCATGTTCAAATATATATATAGTATACTCCATGATATTTGTTTGTTTTTTTTTTTGCTAAATTTTTTTATAGGACTTGGTGTGGATGAGAATTTGTTCATCTCATTACTGGGAAAATGGAATCTACAAGAGAGGGAAAACTACAGAGTACACACTACTGGAATCTTCATAGAAGATGAACGCCGATTCCAGAGATGGAATGATCAACATATCCTCCAGCTTCGTCAAGAGTTTTTGCGTCTTAAGGTACTTTTTAAACTTATTTGTAAATGATTTTTGTGTATGTTCTTAATGGATGACCAAAATATTATGGTAGGATGCTGTTGTGGTGTATACAATGCATCCATGGGAAAGAGATGCTCGTCTGTTTAATGAGGCATTGATGAAAGGCTCTCAACATCATATTCTCATCGAGACTGCTTGCACTCGATCTTCTCAACAGCTTTTGGGTGCAAGACAAGCCTATCATTCCCTTTTTGAACACTCTATTGAGGAAGAAATTGCCTTCCATATCAAAAATCCTGAAAGAAAGGTGATTTTTTTGGTCGTCTTTTCATTTAGTTGATGAGTTTAAGTTATATACACTGATAGTGTAAGCTTCGATTAATTTACTCTTTTGTTATCACAAACAGCTTCTAGTTGCTCTTGTGAGTTCTCACCGTTATGAAGGGCCACGAGTTAACAATGATCTTGCAAAATCTGAGGCAATGGTGTTTGTGAATGCTGTAAAAAATGCTGACAAGAAGAATCTTATTGAAGACGAAGAGATTGTGAGGATCCTCTCAACCAGAAGCAAGCTGTGTCTTGAGGCCATCTATAACCACTACAAGGAAATTACTGGCAACTTCTTGGATGAGGTACCAAAAAAAGGAAGTTTAATTTCTACGCACCGACAATTTAAGATGATCAGTAAACTTGATTTTTTTCTTCAGGATATTGATGATGACGAGATCTTGAAACAAGTAGTCCAATGCCTTTGTGCACCTGAAACATACTTCAGCAAGGTAAATACTAATCACAAAAATGATAAATAATGTATATATATTCTGTTGTCTTTTTTTTTTTTTTTTAAATATATGTTTGATTTTTCGTTTCTCATTTCAATTTCTTATTTCATAGATTTTGATCTCGTCCTTGAGCTTGGATGTGGATGAATCTGCTAAAGACTCAGTGACTCGAGTCCTAGTTACAAGAGCAGACGAAGACATGAAGCAAATCAAAGAAGAATTCCAGAGCAAATATGGAATTACCTTGCCTGCAAAGATTGAAGAAGTTGCTAATGGAAGCTACAGAGATTTCTTGCTTACTATAATTTCAAAATCTGACTAATCATTTGGCCTAGATTTTGGCACATCCAAAATTGCATCAGTGGTTCCATGTTCTCAAATGCTTGTTTCCCATTTACTTTTCTTTTCAACTCTTTCACAAAATTTATGTATGATTTTAGTGTTTCCATTTGAAATGAGCAATTTCAACATCATAATTTTTATCCTCTTGAAGGAATACAGACATTTGACCACTTAGTTGCTAATCTAGCATGGATCCCAAATAAAACTCTTCAACGGAAAGATAGAAAAAGGATGTTTCCATGTTTCCCTGCTTTCTGTCAGTCGAGTATTTCCTCTTATGTCTTCACATTATACTCAAGACCATGGGTGAAACTACAATATTATTTACGGGTTTGAAAGAACCAAGTAATTTTTATTTAAAACATGTATGTGTATTAGGAAGTGCGTAAAAATAATTAATTCGAATGTAGTTATAACTAAAACGAGTTATGGGTTCAAAGATGAATTGCATAGAAAATTCAAGATGCTCAGTCCAAAACATCCTACACGACATTTCATTGATCAGCTTGTGAGCTTATAGTTATTCAGAATCACCAAGAAACTGAAGCAAATCTTCAATTAATCAAATGGGAAAGTATACAGGAGTGGTTTCGATTTGAATGACTGATGAAGAAGAAGTAGAAGAGATACAATGCTTTGACGCCTTCAAAGTTTGGAGAAACAACAAGTGAGGCGACCCGGGAGAGTACCACATCGATAAACAACAAGTAAATTCAAAAGCTGTCGCAATATAGAAGTGCAGCACATTCGAGATAGGAAATTCACGCAGCTACGCAGTGAGCACATAGCGAACTATTCTTTCGCCTTTTACTAAAGAATACCGTGTGAGCGCTGCAATAAGTGGCATACGCCAATTTTTGGAGGGTTTCTCTTTTTGGAGACTCCCAACAACTCTAGTTTCAATCATTTACAAGTATAAAATAATGTCTTTTTATACTAATAACTTTTGGGCAAGGCTGCACAATTAAAGTAGCTTTCCCTGAGACCTTACCAGTAGCCGTAATGAGGAACTTCAGAAGTAGATTGCAGGTTTGAGCCCTATATGATGTGAACGAAGCTTAGTACCGAAGTAGGGAAGAGTCGAGGCAGAAGGTTCATCACACAACTCAATGCCATTATAAGGTCAAGTTGAAGGCAGGGGTGAAACTACATGTATTGTATACGAGTTCGATCAAACTCCTTGAATATGCCATAGATATTTAACCGCTATAACTAAACGATTCGTGTGAAGTTCAGAGTGGAACCTGCATAGGAAATTCATGATGCTCAGTCCAGAACTTTTCATCCATCAGCTTGTGTGCATATATTTCTTCAGAATCACCAAGAAACTGAAGCGAAATCAGTCCTTCAATTAATCTAGTTGAATGACTAATGAGAAGAAGAGAGCAATAGTATTGAGAAAAAAATAGGCGACCCAAGGAGTTCCACATCGATTTAAAAACGAGTAAATTCAAAGGTCGTCACAATATAAAAGTGCAGCGCACCAGTACAGAATAAAGCACGCAGCCACGCAGTGAGCACATAGCGAACTATTCTTTCGCCTTTTACTAAAGAATACCGTGTGCACGCTGCAAATACTGGCATACGCCAATTTTTGGAGGGTTCTCTCTTTGGAGACCCCAACAACTCTAGTTTCAACCATTTTGTCTCGCCTTTTACTAGTAACGTATGTTTCCTATTGTACTTTTTTGGTTAAACTGCGCTTTTACTATCTAAATCCTACGCAAATTACTCAAGCAGTTGGCAAACCACAAATGTAAATAAATTCACTGTCTGCAATGACTAGTTTTTTTCACAAGTCCACACATTAATGTTTCACAGTAGCATTTTCAAAGCATGCAAAGTAAAAAGAACTTAAAATTGAAACACTACAACACCATGTTCAGGTCCAGAGAGCTAGCTAGACTTTGGCCCCAAGCAGTGTCATCAGGAACTTCATATAATCACCTGATGTGTCACCAATAACTGCATTATCAAGACTAGTCTTGTTTGCGATGAAATACTCTCCCCTGACTTTCATCATATCAACTTCAGCTCGAGTTACTATGGCTCTAGTTAGAGAATCCTCATCAGTTCCAATCCCAACAATTGAGGCTCTGACAACCTGGACATTCCAACATACAAGAGAATGCAAAGAAAAATAGTTATCAGCTGCAATTAAATTAAAAAGGTACTTTCAACACAAGATACTATATCCAATAATGCCCATATAGTCTTTAGTTTACACAGATTCTCTAACATCTACGTTCATATACATGTTTGAACGAATTACAGAAAGCTATATACATGAGATTCTTCTTGATGAGGAAGATATGGTTTTCTAACCTTGAACAACTTTTTTTCGTTTCACATTTTTTTACAAGTGATTTTCAAGATATTTATTTTTATGCATCAGACTTTTAAAAAGCATTTTCTTCTATTCAAATTGTAAAAAGGCAAGAGATCTCATTTCCTCTCTTTGGTAAGTTGTAACATACCTGTAATTTTGTAAATGTATCTGTTGTTAGCTTGGTCTGAGTGCAGATATGCATCTATTTTAGCAATAACATTTAACCTAATATCATTGTCCATAATATGTTTAGAGATCATTGCTTATTTGTCTCTCTCAAAGTTTTCCTTAATTTTATCCTTGCTTATCTGTCACATTCTACTTACGTAACCGCTTTTCAGTTATCTTAGGAATGCAGCATAAGAAACTACACTATTTAAATGAAACGTCTGGACTGCAATATCAAATACTAGAGCAGGATGACATGATATGCTGAAAACCATGAAACTAAGGTCTAACCATGAAAAGTTCTAGAGAAGAGTATGTTGAGCTCGTTTAAGGTTGCACAGGTCCTTTTTTTAAAACCCTATTTGGCAGTTTAATACAGCCAATAGAGGCATAAGAATAAAACTAATGAGATTTCGCATTCTATGGTGCCAATAATTATTTAAATCTAGTCTAACCGAACATCGACATGCAATTTGATAGTTCTGACATACATAATGTAAGCTCTGGAAGTAGAATTTAACAGGAGCATGTGCTTGCACTAATGTAATTAAAATAAGGTAGGGGTGAGCTTATTTGATAGGAAAAGGGGTGTCAATACTAGAAAATACTTGAACCAAAATATTAAAAAGAATAATCTGTTTCTGTAAGAAGTACCTCAGCGAAATGTTTCTCTGGTGAATCAATGCACCAGATAACCACCTTCAATATAGATTCCACTAGACCTTTTCCACAGCTCTTGATGTCCTGTAGAAGAATCATAAAAGTAAATAGAATAAAATGCACACTAAAGAGAAAAATGAGCAAGTTTAAGCAGGTTGTTCAGGCAGCTTGTAAGAAGCGTAACCTGGTCAATGGAGAACCCATAATTTTTCTTGTAGCACTCAAAAGTTGCTCTAAGCTGATGAACATTCCTTGTGCTGAGTATCAACAGAAAATTATCGGAATCCAATTGTTTTGTCCTTATGGCTTCACGGAGGATAGCAGCTTCTTTATTTGCAGTGCTAGGATCCACCAATTCCTTATCATATCTGTAGGACCTGACTAGACCAATGAGAATCTGTTGACATCCACACAACACATCATTTCAATAACTTCTAGAAGTTAGTCACACAACTCAACTTCACAAGCAATCATCCGAAAGCAGCTATGTAAACTGCTAATTAATCATCATCTAGGTAAGATGTCTTCGGTACTTGGATGTGACTAGAAGTGTCCATACATACCTTTTGAACAGGCATAGGGACATTCGCTGCGATATCTTCTTCAAATGAACAGTTGAAAAGGCCACGGTATGTTTGTCTCACCGCAATCAGATGATCAGGAGATGATGCACAAGCTATCTCTGCTATCACTTGCAATTGGGTTATGGTTTTCTTTTTTGACTTCAAGGCTTGATTTGCTAGTCGCGCATCTCTTTCAGAAGGCTCGTACGTCCACAGGAGGACTGCTTTCTGTCACACATCAAAACCAAATTTAGCAATTGAAAACTTGGGAATAACCATGCTCAGGTGGAGACTCAAATTACATTTTGCTGCAGATACAGTAATCTGATAGGGACATCCTTTACTGCTTTCAAATGCATCATGAGTATAATGAGAGAAGGAGGTCCTAGAAAATTCATGATTTATGCGAGAAAAAAATTCTAAAATAAATCAAATTGTATTGTGTATATAAGTGCCACATCTACCTACTACAAAATTAACTGGTCCAAAAAGTATGATAAACTAAATTTTATTTTGAGCTCTGAATGTGGTCAGTAATGATGATACTTAGAAAGCAATCTAAGATTTCCTGAGAATCTAAGAATCTCTCAGTCTCCGCTATACTGCTCAGTATTAGCACACTAGAAATAATTTAAAGGAGAATTCAGAAGGAAGGACAGTCATTGATACTAGATGTTATTCATATGAAAATAACAATCTATATTCCATTAAAGGACTGCAATTATAATCAAGGTGGCAAGTTGTTTAAAAAGTCAAATCTAAAGTTATCTGTACTAGGCACCAAATTTAAGGCTCAAGATCAATAGTTATGACTCGTGAATATTCTGGATAGAGAAAACTGTTCCGTATAATGAGTAACCAAAAAAATTTACTTCAATTTTTTCACAATATTCTGAATTTGTACTCAAAACAGTGAACTCTGAGAATCAAAATAAAACTAAATCTCTATACCGAAACTGGCCGATAGAGATTTACGTTCCAGTGAGCTAATGCTATGGAATTTTTAGTCATGAAAATAATTAGGTCTAGAAAACTGAGAGAAGATATTGTACCCTGAAATCACCAGACAATTCAGAATGAATGTCATCGACAAGGGACCTGTTGTAAAGTTGCTGATAAGTTTCTCTGATCTTCTTCCTCTGGCTTGCGTTTCTGTGGCCCAACACCGATATTACAGCCTTCTCATTAGTTCCCAGCCCTGCACAAAATCACTTGATTAATCAAGGCAAAGTAAGGAATATGCTGAGAGAAAGGAAGGAAACGGAGAGACCTTTGAAGGATTTCATGAGAGTTTCAGAGTCTTCAGTTGGAGAAGGAACAACATCTGGTATTCTCAATGTACCCATTTCTTCTTCTTCTTCTTCCCCACCCAGAAATTGCAAATTTTGCTTTTCCGTTTCTGCAACACTTTCGGTTATTTTTCCCTCTCCGAAAAGGGCAAAAAAGAAAATAAAGAAATTAAGTTTTTTTTGGCTCGTTGACCTTAATGCCCTTATCTTTTTTTAAAGACCTTAATGCCCCTATGTTGAATTTTCACTTTTTTCGAACTCCGTGCACACGTGGCCCTTTTTTCAATTCGATCAAGTGTGAGAATGAAGGGTGTGCTTGGTATGGAAATATTTTTTAGTATTTAATTGGTTAAAATATTTATAAATTGTCATTTTCAAAACTGTTTAAGGATTGCCTCATTTTATTGATTTCATTTTTTAAAATAAATTAATTTGTGTGTAAATGAAATTACCTTCGTAAATTTTCATTACGATTATGAATCAATGATTAATTCTAATTCATGCGTTTAACACATAAAAGGCAAAAAATTAACAAAAGAAGATATAAAAGCCAAACCATATGGTATAATAAATAAAAATTCTTTAATACAAACATATGGTTAATTATAAATTGTTGAAGAAATTAATGGGCACCGTTTGAGTGTGTTCATCGCCCAATGTAAATGATTTGAATTTTATACTCGATTATTGTTTTACCTAAACAATTGTAGCTTGAAAGGATAAAGAGATAGACTATACTCTCCTATTTCATTTCATTTCTATAACCATTTGTTATACGATACTTTGGAAAGCCCTCTTAAACTTATACATATTTTATTAAATGCAAGCTTAAATAATGTGAAATCTTAATTACCCTCTCAAGCATAAATTTCTGAAACTATTTATCCTCTAAATTATGAGAAGTCTTAGTTACCGAGCTTTACTTTAACAAAATTATCTAAATATGTATTTTCTCCGTCCCATTTTAATTATCAGGTATACTAAAAATAGTTGTCAATTTAGATAATTAACAGAGAACTAATTATTTTTTTTAACTTTGCCCTAAATATTAATTGTTCTAGAATTAAGAAACACATATATATAAATAAAAGTTTGATTACTCTCTTCATACCAAAATAATTGAATTGTTGAAATATGAGACACGTCTTAAGAACAAAAGAGGACATAAATTAGTCATATTTTTTCATTTTTGCCCTTTTCAAACTCCAAAATGTTAGTAATGATCGTTAATTATTAAGTCAATAAAACGTTAATTAATGAAGGGTAAAATTGAAAAAAAAAATCCGACACCCATCTTGAATAGTGAACAATCCAATTATTTTGAACACTAAAAAAAATACTCCAACAATTCAATTATTTTAAAATAGAGAAAGTATTAATAAAAGGAATATATTAGTCAAACATTCGCTTCAAATTAATTTTTTTTTTAAAATGTGTCAAATCTTATCATGACAACAAAAATGAAATGAATTGCGTAATATATATTGTATTATCGGGCCAATGCTTATATGTAAATAAATGCATTATAGGAAATAAAATTAAAAAAAACATTATCTGGCCCATCAAACACGTTCTTCTTTAGTCGAATTGAAGATAATATATATATATAATTATAACATGCAATATTGCACTACAATAGGGATTATTCTATTAGCACGATATATATATTTAATGATAAAATAGATAATAATTTTATTAATCTGAACACAACGTTCTTTTCTGAAGTAATTATCAACATATTTTGAAACGTAATTAACAAATTATGATTTGTTGGATATATCTCTTTCACATGGAATTGTAACTACCATACTCACTGGTCCATAGATATGTAAAATTTGATGGCCATGACGTGCCCATTACTCATATGTAATTAATTATTTTTTTATAACTTCAATTCTTCATGTTCTGATATTTAATTTGTATTAATTATATTCTATTAGACAACAGCATCACGTGTCACTTAACTCAATTTCTGCAATAAAGTCAATACACAATTATACATTGGATTTCAGATGGTGTGAACAAGGTTTTCATTTTTAAAACATAGTTTGACAACCATATAGACATAGTATGGACGATAATAAATATGATGGATACATAGTATTTTTCTTCAAATTAAATACTTTCAATTATTAGCATGGCCTGCCTTCCGAAGAGTCTCACGTCGAATGAAAATAAGTCCGACAATATGCATCATATGTCCAATTATGGAGTGAGGTAGAAACGTTGAATAGTCTCACATCAAATAAAAAAGGGATGAATGATCTCACATCATAGTTACTTTTTTATTATTAAATTAAATCTATGATTTATTTCTTTAGATGTACGTTTTTTTTCTTCTATATTTCTAGAGGGGTGAAGTAAATACGTTAAAGACTTATCAATCAAATACTTTAAACAAACTATCAAGGATAGGTATGAAATGAATATACTTTTTCTTTCTTAATTACGTTTCGAGTTCAATTTAATTTATTTATTTTTAGTTAAGAACACTTTTTCTTTGAATTGTATGCATGCAACACAAATTTAAATTAATGAAAACATCAAATAATATGTATTAAACACTGAATAAAAAAAAAAACCTTGAATGACACACATGTCTGAAAATAGTTCAATAGAAGGAAAAGAATTAAACTCCAAGGACATAAAAGTGTTTAGTTAATGAAGTTGTTGAGATCATAGCAGTGATACCGTATTGTTTTAATATACTATAAATATGATAAATTATGGTTGAAAATAAAATGATAAAAATGAATAAAAAAATATATTCAAGTTGAGGCATGAATATTTAGCTTTCTTTAGAGGAGATTCAAGTCTACTGCGATATAATTTACACTGATCTAACAGTAATACTCTTGAATTGTCTCCTTCAGGATACAACAGTCCAACAACGTCATATAACTTAAACAACCTCAAATTAGTTGAAGAGTTCATAACTCCACAAAAAGAACACCTTCCTTTAAAATAGTTGAAGACTTGAAATATTTTCTGTCGTAACTCTCTCTTTAATTTTACTATCACTAACTTCACTACACACTACGATATTTTTCACACTTCTCATTTTTATCTCTTTCTTGCATTCTTACCAACTTTCACAGAGGAAGAAATCACTATTTATATGTATGAAATTCATCCCTGTCTTCAATAAGAATATAGTTACAAGGCATAATGAGGTAGAACATGACTTAGTGGTTACATAAGTTACATTGAGAATAATTAATTACATTCTTATTAATTTATATCTAATAAAATAATATACTTTAATGTTAAAATCTCATACTCCGCCATATAGTAATTAACTTGATCAATAACGATTACTATTAAATAAGTTATAACAGCTAAAGTACGTAAATTACAACCAAGATGCTTTGATTACTTATGAACACTCAATCAGTTTAAACTATTCTGGATGTCTTCATTAATTAATATTCTAATATTAAACTAGAACGTGCGAAGCTCATGGTACATAAATAAAGCATTAAAATTATATTTTCATTTACTAAACATTAATTAAGAAGATTTCATTTAGATTTAATTTAATTAAAATAATGTACTTACATACTTTTGACTTTTATTTTTGTTTAAGTTAATAACGCAAGGCGTTACAAGCAACAAATGAATGGACACGTCTTTATAATTTTAAATTTATTACTTGTATTAAATAAAAGGACATGAATGCTACGTTATATACGGAGGGCTATTTTGGTCTTTTCATCTTTACGCAAAGCTTAGGTACCCAGGTGGGAATAGATGAAATGACAGAAGTACCCTTCATGACTCGTATAAATATAGTTGCAATTGAATCACAAGTTCCACACCTAAACTTTGAACTATCTTCTCTCTCTTTATTACACAAACTAACAGAAGAAAATGTCAGAGGCTAATGAATTTGCAGCTGTTACCAAAGCTTTCTCAGGTTCTTTTCTTATGTATTCCTTTTAAGCAAAGCTGTTTTGATTACACTTTATTGTTCATAGAATGATTTTCGATCCTTGATGAATGTAATCTCCTACACCGGGTGAATGAGTGAAATTGTGGGCTCCTTATAAGGCTTAAACAATCCTTATACGTTTGAGTCCATTTTGGGAATTGATATTTCTGTTCAATTTTACTTAAAATACAAATTTGCAGGACTTGGTGTGGATGAGAATTTATTCATCTCATCACTGGGGAGATGGAATCGCTATCAGAGGCAATCGTACAGGGTGAGCACCCCTGCATTCTTCAAAGAAGACGAACGCCAATTCCAGAGATGGAGTGATCACCATATCCTTCAGCTTCGTCAAGAATTTTTGCGTCTTAAGGTACTTTTTCGGAAACAAATTCTAACATCCTTATGTTAAAATATACTAAGAAATGTCCCTCTTAAGTTAAAAATATATGTCGAATTAATATTGTAGGATGCAGTGGTGTTGTACACAATGCACCCATGGGAAAGAGATGCGCGTTTGTTTAAGGAGGCGTTGCTATTGAAAGTACCTCAAAATGATGTTCTCATTGAGACTGCTTGCACTCGATCCTCTGAAGATCTTTTGGGTGCTAGAAAAGCCTATCATTCTCTTTTCGAACACTCAATTGAGGAAGACATTGCTCACCATATCAATGCTCCCGAAAGAAAGGTCTTTCTTTTATGACTTGATTGTATGCACTAATTTTGTTTTATTCCGTGGGGCTCGTCTAAGTCAGATTTCTTGTGACAAACAGCTTCTAGTTGCTCTTGTGAGCTCCTACCGTTATGAAGGACCAAGAGTGAACGAGGATCTTGCAAAATCTGAGGCTAAGGTATTTGTGAATGCACTAAAAGATACTAAGAAGAACCTCATTGAGGACGAAGAGATTGTAAGGATCCTCTCAATTAGAAACAAGCTCCATCTTAAGGCCATCTATAGACACTACAAGGAACTGACTGGCAACTTCTTGGACGAGGTAATTAAAAAAGAGTTCAACTTCTATATATTGATCGTTCACAAATTCTTTTTACGCATTAATTTAAGATGATTCATAATCTCATTTTTTTGCTTTCAGGATCTTGATGGTGACTTGATCTTGAAACAAGTAGTTCAATGTCTTTGCTCACCTCAAACATACTTCAGCAAGGTAAATACCAATCACAAAACTGAAAAATATATGGAATATTTTGTGTTTCTCCCCTTTTTGTTTGATCTTTTTTTGCTCATTTATTGGATAGATTTTGATTACGTCCTTAAGCTTGGATGTGGATGAATCTGCTAAAGACTCAGTGACTCGAGTCATAGTTACAAGAGCAGACGACGATGATATGAAGCTAATCAAAGAAGAATTCCAGAGCAAATATGGAACTTCCCTGGCTGCAAAGATTCAAGAAGTTGCTAATGGAAGCTACAGAGATTTCTTGCTCACCATTATTGCAAAATCTGACTAATCAATTTAGGCCAGTTTTTGTCATATCCAAATTTTCCCAACAGTTGTTCCATGTTCTCAAATGCTTGTTTGATTTCCCCTTTGCTGTCATTTGTTTTGAGGTCCTTTGTCAATTTATGTATGATTTCAATGTTCCCATTTCAATTAAAAAATTTCAACATCTACTTTAGTATATTTTAAATGCTGCAATAAAATATAGAACTCTTCGAGCTTACGAATAAATTACTCTCTTTTTATCTTCAAGCTTGCTCTTCATATCAGTCTATTGATCCTAACCGAATTATGATCAAATGTTTATATTTAATAACATTTTCAATTCAAAAATAAAATCCCAAATTACGCAAAATTCATCTTATTTTCATTCAGTTGCTACAAGTCAATAATTCCATAAGTTGTTACTTCTGTCCCTGACCTGTGATTAACACATATTGATCCAACCCATTTTGACTTGAGCAAATTTTGGGCTGATTAAATCAGATCTCATTTATTGATTTGACTCTTTTTAACTCACCCCAAAGTTGATTCAGCCTGTCCGTTTGTCACCCCTAATTAAATAGTAATCACGGAATTAAGGAAGAGAAAGATTCAAAGGAACAGGCTTATGTCTTCTCTTCCACTCAATAACAAGGCCTGGGTCTTGCCTCTATATGTATTTCTAGACAAAAGTCTACGGTAGAGAATTTCCATCAAGTTTACGAGCTCTAATTATTTGGTAGAATATTCTAGTCTTCATCATGAATGTAGTTGAATAGAAATTTAATTTTGCAAGTTGCACTGACTTTGTTGCCCAAACTGATGCTATAAAAGCATGACAAAGGATTTTTAGCAGAGCACCAATTAATTAAGAAGTTAATTATAATTAGAAGATGAAAGCATATGCAATTGCACTCATAGTCTGTGGATCTGTGGCAGCAGCTCTAGTTTTACTTTTGTGTTGCTTTTGCAGAACTGGCCGAAAGAAAAAGAAGAGCCACCCAGTGACTCGGAATGTGATTGGTGGTTCTCCGGCTCCTCCTTCTCCTCCGCCTTTACAATCCAATCGCGATGTTGAAAAGGGCGAAATTAAACCCAAGGACAATACAGCAATGAGAGATGGTGGAATGGTTATTCTAGGTGCTACTGCTGCAACAGTTGCTACGGCAGCTGTTGTCACTAGTGCTTACAGCGGAGGAGGTGGTGGTGATGGAGGAGGAACGAGTGGTGGCTGTGGAGGCGGAGGTGGTGGATGTGGAGGAGGTGGCTGTGGTGGTGGTGGATGTGGAGGCGGTGGCTGTGGTGGTGGATGTTGAGGCTAAAAGCAGAGGTGGATGCAGCTTTTCGCTACAGGACTCTGAATTTTTAAAGTTGAACTCATCCGAATCCGCTTCAAATCCAAAAGAGTCCATTATTTCTTTGTATGTTTTTCTACCGTGGGCAATGGCTACTCATGTTTGATAAGGTTATGTCTGTAAATAATTTTACGTACCATGAGATTGCAGAAATGAATTTAATGAATAATTTTACGTACCATGAGATTGGAGAAATGAATTTTATGGAATGCTCCCTTCAATTCGTTTGAAATAGAATGATCTAATTTGATTTGACACGAAATTTAACAGAATAAAAAAAACTTTTTAATCTTGTAATACTAAATTAAAATTATATTAAATGTACCAAAATATCATTTAATTTTATGATATTAAATATATTACGAGGAAATTAAAGCTTTGCAAAAAAAAAAGAGGCATTCATTTTTAAACCGGGAAGTACTATCTAATATACCCAACCACCATTCTTTGGGGTTTCTCCTAAAGTTATCAAAATATGACATGGTGTTGATTCGCCTAACTAATTGGGGAAGGGAATATGTCAAAGTCCTCCTTAAAGGGATCACATTTTCAAACTATATAAATAGCCCATTATATATGTTCTCAATTTGAGCCATTGAATGATTGAATTTCTCATTTTAATATAAGGTACTTATTGATCGAATGTATTTATATAGTCTAAAATGTGATCGCTCAATAAAATCACTTGTTACAAATAAAATAATTGTAACAAAAATAGATAGAAACATATTTGATAAATACATATATAAATCTCGAATAGAGTATCAAATGGAAAGATTCATTAGATAATGAACTATTGGTTCCCAGCCAGTTTGGATGATTAAGTTGTCATATGTCTTTTTACGATAGTATTCAAATATTTTGTCTACTCAGTTTCAAGATGCATTTTGATATTTTTTTTGTGATAGTTTGAGTAAAAAACACAAATACCTAATAGTTTAAATATGAAACTCATAAAAAATCAATTTAGTGACTTTAATGTAGCAATATAAAAGTTGAATGACAATCTATGAAATCAAGTTATACATGTAGGAAGTAGTAGCCATGGAATGAAGGAAGAGAAAGATTCAAAGGAACTGCCACATTTCTTGTATTCCACTCAACTACAAAGTCAAAATTGACCAACAAAGATTGTGATGGAGTGGTAAGTACTCTTTCATTCTTAATCAGAGGTTTTGGATTTGAGTCCTCTTGGATACGGAATCATCTTTGTTAGGGAGCGCTTTACCTCTCAATGTGGGACTTCTCAGCGCGAATCCAAATTTAATCTGACTCCAATGTAAATATCGGACACTAAGTGGGAAAATTAAAAAAAAAAAAAAAGTCAAATTGTGATGACTTAAGATAAGGCCTTGTGTTGCCTTTTGTCTATTTTTTCTGCTGCAATAAGAAAATATATAGTATATACGCTACCTAAAAAGATTTAAGGTAGCCAAAAGTCACCGGTAGAGAATTTCCACCAATTTTCCAAACTCTAATTATTTGGTAGAATCTTCTAATTTTATTTAGGGTCAATATTAAAAGAGCAATATTAAAATCAAGAACATAATAATGAGAGATATTTTCTCTATCCATCTTTATTTCGCCTCCATTGACTTTACACAAGGATTAAAAAGTAGTAAATGAAATGATAATTTTATCAAATCACCCTTTGAATATAATTAATACAATGCATTGAAAAATGTAATAGGGAAATAACTATAATTAATGACAAGGGTAAATTAGGAATTAAGTGTAAAAATTATCTCTTGGTTTCATAAACTGGATAAGTATTGTTGGACATCCTAAAATAGTATAGGAGCCAAGTAAAAATGGATGGAGGGAGTAGTAGAATGATTATTCTATGTGCTACTGCTGCAACAGTTGCCACGATGACTATTATCGTCAAAATTTATATAATTTGATTCTAAAAATAAAAAATATGATAACTAAAGTGGATGGAGGGAGATTTTTTTTTTTCTCATTTCCAATTTTCCATAGATTTTAATTGCATCCTTAATATTGAATGTGGATGAATTTGCTAATGATTATTTCACAATATTTGAACAAATTGGTATGTTATAAATAAAAAAACTTTTATAGCATAGTATTGTAAATATTTCAAGCTGGCAGAGCTAGTCAATCCGTATAAAACGTTATCCGCAGTTATGAATTACTTATAATAGCAATAGTAACATTTTATGGTCAGTTCAATTTTTCCATCAGATTTTATAAATAAAATACCATGTCTAATATGTTATTGTGAAATACATTATTCTAGTTTTAAAACTATTTTAAAAATTAACATTATTTTGATGAATTAGCTTAAGTAACAGCTTACTTTAATTAAAAAAATTCTCAGGTAGCTAAGAGAGAACACAATTCAAAGGCAAAACCAATCAATTTTTAAAATAGTTAGGGTTTTGAGTCCTTAATTTCTTTTTGAAGTTCTCCTTTGCTCAATTTATGCATGACTTGGATGTTTCCATTTCAAATAAACAATTTCAATAGGATAGTTATCACCTTATCTTGATTCAAAGATTTGCATGCCACATTTCTTCTCTTTCACTCAACTACAATGTGACACCTTAACCCCTTGTTTGGATGGTTGTTACCCATTGTATTGTTAGTTGAAGTACAATATTTATTTTGATTGTTACTTAAATTTTATTGTATCGTATCGTTTAATTTCATTATTAGGTAACGACAAAAGATCCATTTTATGTAACGACCGGTTTGGTGTGGTTGCGTCGTTACTTTAATATCTTCTTCTATTTTTTACTTTATTTATTTAATACTTCTATTTTATCATGCACCCTATCTTTTCATGGAATATATCACATACCCTTCAATTTCTTATAGGTTTATCATTCAAATTATTGTATGACATTATATAACGACGAAGGACAATACAATCTATTGTAGTTATTGGAACAATACAGTATGATACAATACAACACAATACAATAAATTATGAAACAATACATAACAACTATCCAAACAAAGCGAACGATTCTAGTATGTATCTTGGTCTAAGCAAATTAAATAAAAAACTTACTCGTGTAGTTCTTTGCGTATTGCAATAATAAGAAAATATAAATATATACTTTTAAAAGAAGTAAGGTTACCAAATGTCCACCGTAGAAAACTCCCACACATAGTTTCTAATTCATAATATATTGTATCACTTATGTTCAACAAGCTTCTATATAAAAATTGAATTGGTTACGTAATGTGATAGTATAAAAGTATATGACAATAAGGAGTTAATTAATTAGTTACAATTACAAGATGAAAGCATACTCAAATTTTGATTTTTGTTGTGCTTATAAAAGTGTCCCAAAGAAAAAGAACCACCACCCTGAAGTGAGTACTTGGAATATAGTGACTAGTGGTCCTCCCCCTCCTCCTCCACCGCCGCCTTTAAAAGCGAATCGCGGTGTTGAAATTACACGCAAAAACACAAGGAAGAAAGATAGTGTAATGGTTGTTCTCGAAGTTGCTGCTGCAATACTTGCCTCGGCTGGAGGTGATGGAGGATAAAAGAGTTATTTTTAATGCAACGTAAGGATGTGTTGTAAATATTTTCTATGTATCATGACAATGGAGAAATGAATTTAAGTTTTATTATACTGCACCATCAATATTTGTAAATACTTGTTTCACAATTTCAGTACATTGAATAAGGAGTAGCAATTAATAGAAATTTTATGAATAATCTATGGATTTTGTTGTTTAGTTGGCAGAATTTGTATATTGCTCCTTCTTGTTCTCTAAATTTCTGTTTTAGTAGTGATATATATTTCATCAATAGCTTCTTGTTGATGCCAATTAGAACTCAAAAGGTTTATGTAATAAAAAAAAGAAATTAAAAAACGTAGTTTTTACAACAAATTCTTAGAAAGATTTTCATTTTTCACTTAATGAGATGATTTATATTTAAAACATAAATTTCAAGTCTTCATTTATTTCCTAATTCCGTATTTAATTAAAATATGTGATGACGAAAGTAAACTTTAAATACTTAGAACTCAAAGTAAAAACATATTTTTAAAGATTTAATAAAGACCATTTTGGATTGACAAACTTTTTTTTGATAAGTAAATACATATTTTATTTATCAAAAAAGCCTTACAACTTAGAAATTAAACAGCATGTATGGACATAAGCTCCATCCTTGCTTTACTCAACTATCTAATTGATTGACAAACTTTTATTGCTCCCGGCCACTTAAACACCAAAAAAAAAAGAATATCTGAAAAAATAAAAAAGAGTTGGAAGATGAATATCAACTAAAGAACGTCCCAAACACCAATGTATAATGTCTCAAGAATAATGGTCAAGTACGAACATAATGTTGTGCCAAAATTAATTAATATGAACTAAAAAGAAGATATATTTGTAATTTGAATGAGTGCGACAAGAGGTGAAAAAATTAGCTCATGAAATCATAATTCATTCAAGTTTAGGTTGATTATTGATCGGTCTATTTTTAGAGAAAACTAAGTTTGTACTCCTTTAAAGTAAAATATTTACATCCATATACCTTTTACATTTTATACCCCCTTAATATTAAAATACGTGCGCTGATGTATGCACCCACCTTATATGATATACCAATAGGTATACCGCCGAAGTATATTTCACAAAAGATTGAGCTCATTCTATATGATACCAATATGATATATATATATACCGTCAGAGTATATTTCTGTGATTATCTATCAGATTATACAACCTATCCAGAAACATCTCCAATAGAAATTCCCAAAATTGTCGAAAAGTGATAATCTTGCTAATTTGCATTGTCATTTGCTCCCCTACTTAAATAAGTGAAAAGCACTACCACAAATAAGCAAAAAATAATTCAAAGAGTAGAAGAATGACAAGTAATGAAAAAAGCAAAATACATTATTTTATTGTAAATCATAACAGTTTTGGTCAATGTTAAGACCAAATATTCTACTTGGATAATACAACTTCATAATGTAAATGTAACACAAGGATACATCATAATAATTCTATGTATCAAGAGATTGGAAAATCAAATTTAGATCTAGCATATTGTCCAGATAAATAAGTATCATGTAGCAAGTTGGAATTGTCATTTGTAAACACTACATCAAAAGTATCTCTTCCAAATAGTGGTGCATATATCCTATTCAAATTGGCTCTTTACATTCTACTTCGGATTAGCTAACCCTATATCATCAGCAATCTCATCGGAAAGGTGAATAGTAGTACAATGAAATAAACCTGACGGACTATAGCACGTCCCCTGTGAATTCCCTTTGCAATATCACATTGATCACTGGAAAACAATGTTCCTCGAAACCTGCAGATGTACATTTGATTTCAAAATTTAACCACAATTTTTTTTTAAAAAAAAAAGGAAATCAGCCTCATGTAAGTTTCTCAGTCAATTTCCTATATCCTAGTAATTTCAATTCGCAAGGTTTCTATTTCCCTCATAATGGGCAGCGAATCAGAAAAGGGGTAGGCCAAGGCGCTGCTGCTGGTACCATTTTGTTTGGTGACTCTTTTAAAAAAAAAATACAACCTATAATAGCATATTAAACTTATTACAATTTGCAAGTCAAAAGCAAAAGCTAAGAGGAATAGAAACCCTTACCCCATCTGGTGCAATGATACTTAGCAAAGGTAACCACTTCAAAAGCTGAGATTTCCTTTTTAGATGAGTGTTTGCTTAATCATTTAGTGACTTGTGAAATGCAACCTGCATAGCAAGTACGAAATATTAGCTTTCATCCATGCACTGCACCAACCTATCAATATGTGCAATATGAAGAAACAATACATTTCAAGCTAGACCAGAGATAAAGGACAAAGTCTGTCAGCAGTTAAAACTCACTGACTGAAGGATTAATTTCATATTTCTTTTGTAGTTATTCCCCCCTCCACCCCCACAAACCCAGGTAAGTTTAACTTCCTATGTCAGTATAAAATGAAGGTTTATCAAGATAACTTTTTGGTAGGAGAAATATATGCTTATGTTATTGACTTCATCACATGAATCAAAATCCGCACTAAATGGTATGTATCATCAATTAACATACAGAAGTGGATGTTTTCAGCAACTCCCTCACAGCCATAGTTGCATAGCAAGAAGCTGGTAGTGTAAAGCTCAGCTTGAGAGCCATCTGGCTCTCCTCAGGATTACCACCACTCTGGGATTTCCCTGATTGCATCCCTGCTTCATTGTTAATCTTTTCCTCGCACACTTTTCCTGGAAGCATGTCACCATCTACAGAGATAGCTGAAGAATCAGCAGGAAGTTCTTTGCCCCCATTGGCTGGGTCCTCCTCTATGACCTTGCGTTTTACTGACTTGGCAATGACATCAATATCAGTTTCAGCTAGAGGGATAGTTCCATCAGTGTAACTAAGCAATTCCCTACAAAAACAATAAATGCCTTCAAAAAAGTCGAAAATGGAAGCTGCTTGTCCAATACAATGGCAATTTACATTCTCACATAAGACGGTTTCCATATCAAGGGTGGGGCGAGAATCAGAATCCTAAAGAGTATATCCAAAAGAAAATATTTTTAAACTGTCATATATTGCTCAGATCAGTCATCAAATCACAATTAAAACTCTGATACAGTGTTACAGTTCACTGAGATTTAAATTAATTTTAAAAAGTGAAGTGCATTCATGATGATAGAAGTAGCAAAAGTACTTGCAATGTTGAAATGCATTAATATTCATGATTATAATGAATAAAAATAGTTAATAATTATAAGAGCAGTTGACAAAATTATTATTATTATAATAATAATTATTATTATTATTATCTTGTGTTGGAAAAACCCAAGGTGGCCTCTGAGGATCCACACATGAATGAACTGAAAACTCAAAGTTAGGAGGAAAAGGCATCTTGAGAAGTCTTTTCAGATCCTGGTCCACACATGCCCTAACACTTGTACAGCCAGCAGATCACACAAGATAAGTAATAAGTCCTTGGGCTACTGAATAGAATCAAGCAAACCTGGAAAGGATGGAACAACATCACGACAGAGAAAAGCTGAAACTAGATATATGCAATCATGTCTGACCTACCATTCAAAATCCTTCGGCTTTTGAAACACACGTCTGTAAGCTCCAGTCATATTGGTTATGGAGAACTCCCTGCAACAAAGAGGAGGACAAGTCCCAAGAGTAGGCATAAGGGAGGGTTTAGATTGGGGAACATCAGATCATCTATAGCAGCAATTTTAATGACTGTAGAGTAAACAATAATTCTGTTTTCTTTCATAACTTCAGAATTCAGTCCATTCTAGGGTTAATGCTAATGAGAGCATCAAGTAAATATCGCCTTTTCCATACATGATCTCCTTTTTACCCCCTTTTTTTTTTTGGTGCAAGAAATTTATTATACTAAAGAAAAATAAGCCCACTATACAGCAAAGAGAAAAGTAAGTCAGATTGCATTAGGTAGGAGACATGATTTAGGTATGGTCTTTTAGAGACAACTTCATACATGGTGCTAAACTCAACAGCACATTAAACAAACTTCCTCAGGAAGTGAGCATGTATTCTCGATATCACGAGAGTGAGTACATGGAATGAATTTCCTTAAAATATACCTTGCAATGATTTGACCTTCAGACATTCTTTTTTTTCGTTTTGATCGTCAGACATTCTTGGTAGATAAATCGCTGATTGGACAGTTTGGATTGGAGTCACAACCAGATTGAAGATTGCCCAAAGACGTGATATTGCTTAGATTTCAAGAAGCAAATCCTGGTTGGTACAAGGAACTTGATCAATGAAGGACTCTTACCTGTTACTTGATCGATGGACCGTTGTAGGACAGGGTATAATGCTCTAAACAAGAGGTATTTTAGTCATTAATTTAGTTGTTCCTATTCATTCATGAAACAAGAATTGTTTCGGGGAAATACCCAGCTCGGTGGTTATCGAAGATAGTAATATTCTTTAGGGACTGAATTTTCCAGAGAAAAGAACTAAGATGATTCCGATCACTGAAAAATTATGTCCGGAAAGAACAGTTTTGAAATTGAGGAAGGCCGGCAAGCAATCATCGATGAGTAGAGTAGCCCAAAACCACTAACCTCCCTTTGAAAATACTTACCAACTAGATAAAAGAGAAGTGCCCTGCCATGTCCTTGGACGGTGCCAGCGTGACAACTGAATAGTGATTCGGCAGACAGCGATGTGGCGCTACCTAGAAAAGACGTGTTGCTAGATGGCAACATGGCACCACCAAACAATTATGAACTGTTAATTTGAAAGGTTAACTTTGCAATGACGACTTGATAGGTCAATCGAGAATCAATCCAAGATAAACATGAATTGCACATGTTGCCAGAATAGAGGTGGAAATAGATCAAAATAGTAAAAGGAAATATTGAAACGGTCATATAGAAAAGGAGCAGTATTGCTGGAACGGTCACTAAAAGAATCAAACCAAGACTAGCAGATTTATGGATTAGGAAAAGTTACGGAGGTCTTGATACCATGCGGAGAAAGAGAAGGAGAGAACTTTTATATATTAGTTATGAACAACTAACAAGAAGTCTCTTATGTAACAAGAGTTCAGGCTTTAGAAATTAACTAGGATAAAATAAGAGAAATAATATGATAAGGAAAATTACCGAAATGCTGAGACTCCTAGTTACGACAGAAATATGAAGAATATACTCTTAAGATAATAGTTGCAACAATTCGGTTTGACTAAAGTGTTGTGTACCATTCGCTCTCCCTAAATGCAATATGATATTGAGGAAAGCAAGAGGAGAGTAAACTCTTAAATGGGGTGGAGAATATAGTTTTGGACTTCGAAAAATTTTTAGAGGTGCTATTTGAGGGTTATAAAGAGGGAGTAATAGATCTCTTATCATATAAAGAGCATTGATGGAGAAACGCGAACGGCGAGGAGTGATAAGGTGAACAGTAATAGTCGAGAGCCTTAAAAAAACAAGAATGCTCAATAAATTCCAGCACGTGAAGCATGGGAGAGAGGAGAATTCACGGAAATAATTGCCTATGTTGCAAAAATCCTCATAGCAAACAATATTGAAAAGATGGAAGCATTTTGAGATAATAACCATTCCACATGTATACCTTATTCCGGAGTTAACCTTAACAGATATGGGGACATTCCGGAGAGTACTGTACCAAAGATGGAGTAGGGACGAAACAGATGACTGTGTTTGATACTATTTGCCTTCTATAGCCAGCTAGTGCTACATAATATTTGTGATTTATTGTACCATATAAAAACGACGTGCGTGCATTTTAAAAAGAATTCACTTACAAAAAGCACATCAAGCAATTAGTGAAAAAGTCGATCAATTATACAAAATTAGAGAAAAATGTTTTACTCACTTGATCTTATGTGCAGTCTCTGTCAAGCTGATACCATCCTGACCAGCAATGGTAGTGAGTTAGAACGGGACAAAATAAAAGAAAACAGATGTGAATAAATTATGAACAGCAACGACAGTTATCACAAGTGGACTGGACAAAGGTATTGATAATGTCATAGGCAAATCTCTTTAAACTATTCTACTTCCCCATGTACTTCACAAATTTAAACAAGCAAGTAAATGCACATTTTGAATTGCAAAACATCATTACATGAACTAGATTATGATTAGTTAATTATCATTGTAGCACAATGTTAATAATCCTAATATGAAGTTATGATTGTCACTTTAGGTATACCGAAAACCATATGAGACCGTGAGCCAATTTTTGTTTGGCTTTGCATGCTTTTTTTGTTAAAGGACTTAAGATGCTGTCTAGAAACTATAAATAAAGTATTGCAGATAATTAATTTCACTCAGGGAAAGAGATTAAAAGGAAAAAGTGCAGCTTGGCCACAATTTCTCAGACAAATCTAAAAGGCAGATTGATGCTCAGCAACAGTGGAACACAATCCACAGAGGAAAGGAAAAGGATGTTCAAAGAAACAAGACCATGTTAAATAGGAGTGTATATCCCTTGTTCATAGCTACAGTTTTATCGTCTTCAGCACTAGCATGGCATGGTACTACCATTCTCATCTAGTTTCAAGTACCATTTAGTTTCTTTCTTCATTATGGAACAAATACCACCCATCCCTCACTGCACATCTCTTTCAACAATGTACCACCAAAAAACATGTGAAGAAAAATAATGACTGGCAAAGTATATTCGAGTACTTGTATCAACGAGCTCAGCATTTAGATGAAGAAAAATACCTTTTCTGCCAAGTCATGGTAAACTTCACCAATGTCATTTGATGGATAAATAACCCTAGACCTGCCATTATAATATGTCTCACAAACAAGAGCAAACAATAACTCAAAGAATATTGTAAACGCTATATTATCTTATCTTACCCAGGCAAAGGTAGAAGTACATCATCAATGGTATATGTACCAGATTTAAGGTCTTCTTCAGTTATAACCTGTCAAATGGAAAATATTGCTCAACTTAATTAGACAGATGAGGAACTGCTCAAGGAAAAGAGGAAAGGTACCAAATAACTATGCCTCAAGAACAGGCAATGCGAGGAAACTTGATGCAGAAGAGGTACCACAAGAGCAAAGTTCTCCCTAACCTCTAAGGAGCCTCAGTAGGCATGAGAATGAAGCCACTAGGTGTACCTTTTAACATCTAAATTAAAATAGACGCAGTTTTAAGCATCAGAAAAAAACTATTTCAACCATATCATAAGTAACTGATAATTGACAATCATGCAGAATATATAGAAGGCTAACACCATCAATTTCACCATACAACTGGAAAAACGGTGGTCATGCAGGTTACTAAGTTGCATTTTGCATCCTCTTCTTTTCAGTTATATAGGAATTTAGGTAGCAACATGCGAGTAGAAAATATAGAGAATTTCTAGTACTTTTTATTTTATTATTATTTTGTATAACGTTGGCCTGAGGCGAATTTAAATGGAAAAACATCGTCAGTGAGGATTCATATAGCCTACCCCTAATTGTTTGGGACAGGAGGCATAGTTGTTGCATAAAGATTTAGCAGCTGGGTCTCTTGAAGTCAAAATGCAGTAAGCCACTAACCATCCATTCAACTAAGTTCATGTATAGTGATGTACCACCTGATTTAGAGCACCCTGTAATTCTTAACCCTAATGGTAACTTTACCAATCAAATGAAAAATCATAGTGATTAGGATGTATCCCTTTCATTATTTCATTTGGACATATTCTATACAACATACTGTTGGGGAGGAACATTTGTACAAAATCCGGGATTTTTTTTTTATTTGCACCGGGTGTCCGAGTCTCTTAGATCCCCGACTAATCCCAGGGGTGCACAGGCCCTCGGTAAGGAGTTTCCCGCAAGTGCACCACGGTTAATTCAGGTTTTACCCAGTCCGATGGCCCTCAGAAATTGTTTGCACCCAGTGGGTTTCGAACTTGAGACCTTGAAAGGGAGCAAACCCCAAGGCTCAAGTCTATTACCACCAGACCAACCCCTGAGGGTTTACAAAATCTGGGATTGTTTTGAGCTTTATCAAGCTGGAGAGCCCGGAGGGTGAGGTCGGTAGTTAAAAGGTCTTCTGTGTAATCTTATTAAGGGTTCTTGTTACTATGTTCTTGGAATATCAAATGTGAGCTCTGCATAGAGATGGAGGGAATACATATGAACCCATCTTGCATGCAATGTTTTTCATATAAACTCTTCGCTAAAATTGAAGGAACAGCTCTTGTGCTTGGATAATCCAGATATCAACCTTGACTGGTATATTTCTTTCTTCAGGAAGATCAGTCTCTGAGGTCTCATCCAGACTGCTATAATCATCCATGTTATTGTCATTCACGTCTTCACATTCAGCAACAAAAGTTTCTTTCACTTTGTACTGTTCTTTTGAATACACCAAATCTCCCAACACAACTTGGTCAAACCCTATGATATGGGGCAAGGAAAATGGATGAGAATCAGTGGTACACTAAGTACATTCTGATCAACATATATATGTAAGAAAAATAGTTAATAGAAGTTGAATAACGCAAACCATGTTTTTGCACTCTCATGCTTGCCGCATGGTTCCAAAGATAACTTTGATAGCTATGTACATACCTAAAAAGGAGAAAATCTGAATCATCATAAAAGCTCAAACTTGAAAAGTTATGCATGATTCTTTTCTGTACTTCCAACACTTTAAGCCCCTTAAATCTCATGATGAATTGATGTTGTGGCTTTTACACTCTTGGAAGCAGGTAAAAATCTGTAGAGTTCTATGAAACTGTATAACTTTTCAATCACTAGAATGTTTCACCTTCTTTAACTCCAGAGTTCTCGTTTAGAGTTGGGCCAATGGTCTTGATACAAAAGAAATTGTTGATCATCTTAGGAAAAAAGATTTTATCTTTTTTCATTACCTTATGACCAATGAGCTATTCATTGATCTATACTCTCAGAGGTTTGATACATAAACATAAAAGTGTCAAGGATTTCGGGATCATGCATCACTAGAGAAGTTGGGCACTGAGAAAAAAGTTTTCAAGAACTTGCATACAAGTAGTTTAAGAAGGGTTTGTTCCTGAAATGTTCATCAAGCATATCTTTCGGACACATCCTTGTGGAGGTTATAACTAGAAGGATCTAATCAAATCAAGGGCTCTGATAAACAAGCCCCACATTTGTTCAAGGAAGGGGATGCAAGAGGAAAAAGCAAGAGTAAGTTTTGATTATCATGGTTTTAAGTTTCTACTTGGATTTACTTTTCTGAATTAAAAGAAAGAGAGATTTCAAAAATGGAAACACAAGAAAAACAACTACCTTAGTGTAACAACCCTAATTTTATTAGAGGTTATTTGGTAATTGGGTTCACCTGAACGGCGGTGTGTGCTTGGGTATCAATCACGCCTACGGAGTAGTTTGGGGCGTGACTCTTAAGACTATTCACATCTTTTTCCTGCTCATGAGTTCTCTTTTTTCTTTTTTCTTTGCTGGGGAGAGAGGGGTGTGAGGGCTGTGCAAAAGCTTAGGGAGAAGTATATTTTTCTCGATGAAGTTGCTCTATGATGACACCCATCTAGTAAGCTGCTACCTCGTATAGTCAAGAAATAATAACAGCTATAGCAGAAAGAAAGAAGCTTTGACTTGAAACTAACAGTAGTTCAACAAAACTGAGGGGCAGGCACACTGACCCTACTATTTCGAGAACTGATAACCTTAGAGTGCTTTGAAGACACCTTGATCAGAGAGCTCAGAAAAAGAATTATCAAAATGCAAATCTCAGGTAGATAAAATGTAGTCTTTAACACAAAGGCTCAAGGGAAGTGACTAGGAAGAATGCATTTGCAATTTATTGTTTTACCTTTCAATCATTAAATTTCAGATAAATATGTAAACTACAAGAAGAAAATAGTGAATCTGACTATGAAGACTTACATCATCCGGAGAGTCCTGGGTATGGCCTTCAGAGCTTGTAGATAGTTTCCAGGAGATCTTTTCAGGCACTGCAACTGTATAATGTTGACAGGAAATGTCAATTGTAGAACATAAAACACTCTCATATCACAAATATTGCTTAATTATAAAAATTTTGGAACAAAAAATATGACCTACTCTATCCAAGAGAAACTCAATTACTTTGGGAAGTCGAGGAAAATTATAACTGAATTAAAAATTTAGGCAACTTTGATTATTGCGAAACTTCAAATGATGACACTCATCATAAGCAAAACATTAGCTTACTTTTAGGAAGTCAGACTTGTATAGGAGTAATAATAGAGGCCGACTACAACTTCCTTTTTTCTTTTTTTTGGAAATTACAAATAATAATTAAAGGACACAAGTGTGGGATAAATTTGATGTTGTTCACTGGAACTTACAATCGCCCTTTCAGCAACCAGATAACGAGGTAACTGCCTTAGAGTCCCATCAATGTCACCACTTTCCTTGTAATACTCCCTTACTGTACTGATGGCATTCTTCTGTATTCAAGGTTAAAGCTGAGGAGAACAATTCTTTCCTACAGATACACATAATACACCATATGCATGTTTAAGGGTTGAGAGAGAGTGAAAAAAGAAGCAAAATTATGGACAAAGTGAAATAGAAAAGGATATCCCCATCTCTTGGATCAAGAATCAAGCTGACAGCAGCTTTCCACTCTCCACGCAATAACGCAGCTCCAATTAGATGGGTTGGCACAGAACTGCTGCCAAACCGCTAAACCATTTGCATAGACAACAAGATGAACATGGCCATCAAAATTCATGACACATTGATGACTTTCACAGTTTCATTTGCCAATCAAAATTCAAACTTAGGCTTAGCAATAAAGGAAGCAGCCGGAAAAACTGAACAAATATCAAGGAGCCAACCAACAATAACCAGAAAATGTTAGTAAATATGAATGCTGATCTGCCTTGATTATGTTGAGTATGGGTTTCTTGTTGGTGATTACAATGACATGAAATGCACGATCGAAGACAAGCTCAAGCAAGCAGTACTTCAAAAATTGTAGCTCACATTTACCCCACATACTGACATACGTATGAATTAACTATACTATCAGGGAACCTAATGCGTATAATGAACAAGACATTGGAAAATGAAAAAAGGAAGATCATTAGCGAGTTTCACCTAAAGCAAATAAAGTTGGAGGGATTCCAGGAGTTTCTGTAAAAGCTCTTCTTTTTTTTTATGAGAAGGTAACAAAACTTTATATACATTCACTGCCCAAACTCTTGAGCAATCACAAAAAGTAGTTACAATGTACAGAACAAAGATTTCTCAACCCTCTTAAGTTTCACAATGATTCTAAAACATCAAAAATAGCCGCTGGATCTTCAAAGTTAGCCTCTGTAAAAGCTCTTCACAAAGACATCCTTATGAAGAACAATAAATGGAGGCCTAGACTGGAATTTAAGAAGAGTTAACCTATCCACCAAAACCAAGATGAAAAGATTTGTGTATGATGAAGTACCTGTAAGCCAAAATAGTTTATAAACCCATGTTTTCCTAGGACAACTGCTGATGCTTTAATTATATCCTCAGACTCTGCTGACACTCCCCTATAAAGATTTCAGTTCCAGCCCATCATAAAACATGTCATAAAATCAGCAAACTTTACAGCCATACTTCAAAAGAACAAGGAATATGAACAGAGGAAAACGACATTCATGTACCATCTGGAACCTCACAAGGAATGGACAAATGAAATATTCAAAAATAAATATACCTAAGTGTTATAGTAAATCGGTTCCCATAAAGCTGTCCAAGCAGAAGTCCTTCTTTAACATAGCTGTAATATCAACAGGTCAGAGACATTTTACATCAAAGAGAGATTATCATAAGACCAAAGAACACAGTGGCTCTCACCAAAAGTCACCAACTTTGATTCCAATCAATCTTTTGTTGAGAGCTGCTAATTTACTTGCTTGTTGCTTGAAAACAGTTACCTATATAGTGAAAAATGTGAGAGCTTAGTGATAGAAAGAGATACCAGTAAATATGTATACCCAGGTTGAGAAAGAAAAAAAGTTGCTGTTGTGAGAAACAGAAAGCACTCTATGTGAAGGACAACTGATACACCAAGCAATTTTGGCACGAGCTGGTTTAAGACACTTTTTTTCCTGGTCAAAACAGATGTGAAACTAGCAAAAGTAGCAATTTCAGTTCATAAAATGGATGGGTATCAACCTAAAGACAAACAGACGAATTGAGAAACCTTTGCAGAACCTGGAAAATTACGACTTTAGTGGTTAATTATTGTTTCCAGCTTAGAAATTGTTGAGTTTTAGGTATGACCAGTCAAGTGATAGCAGTGTTTTGGAAGTGCAAAGTGGACTAAAGTGACAAGGATTTGCTTCACTTAAAGCATGAATCAAGAAGCAAGAAGTGAAGCGCACACTTCATTAAAGTGAAGCTTAATTTTTAACAAAATTCAAAATTAAGAAGCACTATACCCTCGCTTCGCTAGCTTTTCACAATACTGAGTGACAGTAGGGGAAAGTGAAAAAGAGTTTCGGGCCATAGACCTCCAAGGAGCAGATTGGTCAGCAAAAAGGAAACAAAAAAGAGAAGATATCAAGGAATGCTACCTTGAAAGCTAAATGTTAGCAAGTCTTCATACAACACCAGAAAATCAACAAAACTTTCACCAGAAACCACACAAACCAACTAATATTCCACTAAGATTTGTTAAGAATAAAAAGCATAAGCAATCATACTACTAGTCCGACAACTACTCTTTTTTTTTTTTTTGATAAAGAACGAGTCCTCCAAATACAACTACGAACTAATAAGAAAATTTCAGTATCGTGATCTAAGAGAAGTATGAACGCAAGGAAAATCAGGAAAACGCCAAAATAGTAGCATAAGCACAATTCACCAAATTCTGTGCCAACTTACTGGAAAAGACTTTTAAATAAAGTACCATAAAAGCATGATAAAGCTTAAGATGACAAGCATCTTTAGACATGACCCAAACCAACATGCTCAAACATGACATGTACCAAAGGAAATAATTTCCTTCATTTTCGCAGCTTTAATCCCCCATCATTCCCCTTTCCTCAAAGAAGAAAAAGGTCTTATTCACTCAACATCGTGTTGGGATTCCAAAGTTGCAAAGAATTGTCTTTATTAAAGAATAGCACAACAACTACATAATTAATGTAATCCCACAAGTGGGGTCTGGGGAGAGCTGTTTGTACGCATCCTTACCCCTACATTGAGAAGATAAAGAGGTTGTTTCCGAAAGACGCTTGGCTCAAGTATTAAAGAGAAACACATGACATCAAAAAGTTGACCAGATGACAAACCTATAAATTTTTACTTCCTAAACAAGGATGCAAGTAAATAGCAAAGAAAGAAAACAATGACAAAAGAACGTACCCTCTGAGTTGAAACAGCACGCTTATCTTTAGTACCAGCAAATCCAAAGGACCTAGGCTGCCAGATCAGCCATAAAATCAGTCATATCAATGCTGTCTTAGAACTGTATATCAAACTGTCGATAATGCAGAACTACTTGTAAGTAGCAACACACACCTCAAAGAAATGCAAACACTGGACGAAGCATTTCCTTTTATATATTTCTTGTTTAAACTCAGGTATCCATTAGAAAAGCTAGCAAACATATGCGAAAGCATAGTGGTTTTGAAACTGAACAAAGTAAGTTCAATCTAGGAAATTGCAAGTCACCAACCTGAACGCCAAGCATCTTTGCTATAACATTTAAAGCTTCTTGTGTATCCTTATTCTCCTTGAAAAGATGAAACCTGAAATTTAAATTTTGCAGCAACAACACCCTTTCAGATACTATTCAAGAGCAATGATGTTAAACAATACAACACTTTCTAAAACCATGAAGGTTAGAGAAAAATATAAGAAATTTATCAAATAAGAATATTAAGATATCTTTTTAAATAGTAATAAGAACATTAAGATTTAATGTGTAAGGTAAAGAGAAGTTCTGTTCATAGGTGTTAAAGATCTTGTTATGCTATGGTCTAAGTAAGGAAATCAGAACTTAATACATAGGAGTAAGGAATTAATGTTGGCCTGCTTCATTGAATCAGATTTATCTTCATTCCAACGAATATGTAAGCTTTTCTTGCCAACAGAATGGGTAGATAGGAAAACCAAAAGAAAGAGAAAACCAAAGAAAGCACTCAAGCTTGTTGCTAGAGTGGAGACAACCTTCCAAAGGCATACTCCTCTTACTACATTAGATGAAAATCCGTCCTGCTTGAGCTGTAACCAGTTGTCATTGTTAAGAAAATGAATTGTGAACTTAATTCAAACCCCAATGCTAGCTCATGGTGAGGATTACCCAAGACACTTCAAGAAAATGACAGCCCATTTGCTCAACCAACGTGGGTCACTCCAACATCTCCCTGCACACGCAGGACTGAGCATCTAGCGCATGGATAACATAATATGGGGGCCCAATACTGATTAAATCAAAAAGAGATATAAAAGAGATAAAGATCTTCCCCTAATATCATTCTTTGTATATACGGAAAAAGTTTTAAATCCTTATAGTTGTGTATCAGTAGTAGGAAATAATTTTCCTTCCCTTCTTGATTACTTGTAAACACCATTCAACTCTCAACATACTTGAATAAACAAGCAAGCAATACATTTCTTGACTTCACATTCTTCACCGACATCATATTCTACAACTTTAAATATCAGAAGAATGATCATGCAGTCTTAGTAACTAATCATTACTTGGAACAAATGAAATAGGTAACTATAGCAGTTCCATGAAATAGGAGATTTTTCTAGAATATAGCAATTGCAGTTACTCAATAAAGAAGTTTACCTTCGTTTTTAGAATGGTGATGGGCAAAGAGGTGAGTCTTTCTATAAAAGATTCATGGTCTTACACCCCCACAAATGGATAATGATCTTTACTTTGTCGTATCAATAAAAATGAATGGGCAAATGATCTAGGAGAAAGAAGGTGGCTAAACTTTAGTAGTAAAGGAGCTTCTTGTTGTAGCACTCAGTGTGCTAGCATTTAGCAAAAGTGAACCGAGATTACTTTATAGAAGGTATTAGCAACTGGAAGAATCAAAATTGACTGGACCTGTTGATATGCTTAAAAGATGGATGTTATTAAATCTTATATGAATAATTGGATTTTGCTTGAGAATCACTTTGTACATGCTCTTTGATACCAACTTGGAGAGTTGTTTGAAGTATCACTCAAAAATAGTTTGACTACTCCAACATGTATTACTTAAAAACTCTTCTTTTCCAGATTATTTGACTTCTCTATGTAATCCTAATTTATAAAAATATATCTTCAGAACATACTCAGTAATCCAACAAATGTGCAGTGCGGACTTCTTGAATGAAGAAAATCGAGATCATTAATTTTTCCTTGATAACTAGAAAACCTATCTTTGTATGTGATGCAAAAATCTATACAGAAAACCAAGCTAAAGATACATCAATGCTGTAGATTTGTATGAAAAAGTACCTTCTCAAGAAAAAGACCTGAATGAAAAAGTATAGACAAATGCAACAACTTGAGTTTACCTGAGGAACTTGCCAAGATGTCCTGGCCAACTGTCTGAACCTCTACTGTCATAACGTTTATCATCTCGGTCTTTCCTTTTCCTAGAGTTTCTACCTCTTCCATTATTCCCTCCGTTATTCAATCTCACACGAACACATTTTGATTGGTCCTCTACTCCATCAATTGTATCTGTTACAAGGAATTTTAATCTTTCCTTGAAAAAGTTATGAATTGCCTGAAAAGTAATAACATATCAGATATAGGATGCTTCCAAAAGAAACTATGAACGAGCACGTGATAAGGACTAACAGTTCGATGGGATTTATCTGAACTTGGTGAAAGGTCGATAGATTCATCACTGAAATCAACCCCAGAATTAAGGTCATCAATAAAGGCCTTGAGCTTGTCAGCATCAGAACTGCCAGCGAGAGATCTGAAAGATTCTATCTCAGTCGCATAACTTCTATTCAGTTGATCAGATATATTCACATCCTTTTTCTCTGGAAACTGGAGAGAGAGGTTGGCGCACATTATAAAGCAATTTTAAATGAACATAAAGGTCACTAAGAAGAAATTAAGGTCAACTTATCACCTCTTTTGGAGGCTCCAACGAGGTCAAATGAACAACATTTTCCTCTAAGTCCACCTCATTTACAATGAAGTCTGAGTACCTAGAAACAAAACAAAAAAAACACAAAGATGAACCCATTTTCCTACGATAAGCAAGAAAATCCCCCAAACTTCAGCTTTTAAGAATGAGCAAACAATTTCAAATTAAACTTCCTTTAGTTACAACACAATCATGGTTGAAACATAAAAAAAAAGTCATAACACAAAAACTGCTTGATTTATTAAGAACTTGAATATAGATTTCAACATTGAAGATACCTCTAGTTTATGACTTCCTGAAGAATTTCTTTAGACGGTAGTTGTCTTTGTATAAGTACCAAGTACACACTTTGATAGGAAAAAACAAAATTGGAGTCTAACTTTCAAGTTATCAGGATAAGCAAAGTAGAAGAATGAACATTCTCGAGTGATATAAAGCATGTCTCTAAATGGTTTCCAGCATTAAACTCAAAGTGAATCAAGAATTGGGATAAAATTGATCACAGAAATCAGAGAACAGAATTCCCAACTTAACTTTCGTCTTCAAGGAATTCTCCTTACATGGGTATTACTAATTACTCTATTACCAATTCCAACTAATGACGATGAATGCCAATGCACATACACTCATTATCTAAGCATTCTCCAGTGATATAAAGCACATCTCGTAGACCAAATGAAAATAAAGAAAGAACACATTTAGTAATCAAGAATTGGGATAAAATAGCCCATAAACTTCCCAACTTATCTTTCCTCTTCAAAGAATCCTATTTTGTAATCAAGAATTGGGATAAAATAGCTCATAGAATTCACAACTTATCTTTACTCTATTACCAATTCCAACTAATGACAACCAAGAAATTGTTAAAGAAAAAAAAAACAACCTTTGCTTGAGGATGCCACGGAAGCCAGGGAGGTTGGAAATAAAACAGGAGATACCCACATCTGATTCATCCATAGTAGGAAGTAAAAGGGTCTTATCAAGAAATCTGTAGTTGTAGGGTTTAAGAATTTTAGGGTGACCAAGAACTTGTTGCAGGGTTTTTGCTAGTAACAACTGATGACTCCTGAGTTTGGAACAAAGGGTTTTTAACATGAATAGAGACCTTAGTACACACAAAAGTAAAATTTTAGAGGGTGTTTGGTTTTTGTATAACTCCCTCTTATATATAAGAGAAAAATAAAATAAAATTAGGTGGTTGTTTTTTCAATTGTCCATTTATATAAAAATTAAGATAAAAAGTATTATCTTTTTTAATATTAATTATTATTTAATAATCTATATCTATATCTATATCTATACTATATTAAAAGTGTGAAAACCCTTAAAAATGTTGTTTGAACTTTTTGGCCTTCATTAAAAAACTTCTCTCTAGACAAAATCGTCTTTTCACCATCTTTTTTATTATTATGTTAATAATATTAAATTTAATAAGCATAATAAAAATTAAATGAAGAAGATTTCCTTATTATGATTAAATTCCTCCACAAAGAA